>JAGXCT010036082.1:83710-106556 GCA_022495035.1 Philopotamus ludificatus | reverse complement strand
GCTCTCAGAAACTCTCCGGTAACCAGAGCTATTACTCTGCTCAACCACTTGGCCGTTAAAAATGTTAAATATTGCTGTTTCGTTGATATTTTATGAGATTTTTATGCGTGATTGGCGACCTGGTTTATTCTGTAATGCCAATCACGCATTTTCTTTATGAAAATAAATAAATAAATAAATAAAGGATCACTATTCTATAGAATTTCTTTAAAAAATATTAATTTAGTATGTGATCTCATATGAGACTACGCTATGCGTCATACAGATAGATCATTATTTATTCGAAGTCGCCATCGACAGACACAACTTTAAATAAACAGAATATCAAACAAAAATCGGTCGATTGTTTAATTTTTGCGAGCAAGTGCTCTCAAAGTTATATATGCAGATATTTTTTTAATGCGCTGCCAATATCGCCACGGAATAAATCATAAACAAACGCGTTCGTTGAAGTGGGAATGTAATAAAAATTTTATTGACGGTCAGATATAGCCCACGTGCCCGCAAACTGTTTGAGAGTAGCAAAATTTATGTAATATCTGAAATATTTACATAATTTTTCAGTCATTACGTACGTGTGCTGCCGGAGTGGGAGCGCACGGCGCCAATTTAAATTTCCAAGGACGCCGAAACGCAATTATAAATTGATACCGAACATTTTGAGTTCGCGCTGAATATTGTATCCGCGAACGGGACTGCAATATTAATTTTGAAAGTTAATATTTTGCGATTTCGTAATGGCGTAAACAATCGGGCACGTGTTCCTCGATAATTTTCATACGCTTCACTTCCGAGAATTTTTCATCGTTTACGATTAGAGTAAGATATTTTTTTCACGACGCCGTATTTTCGACGCTTTTCACGCTAAAACGCTTCAATCGCCATCGATTTTATTATAAATCGATAGTGTTAAAACGATTTCCTGCGTCAGCGTGAGGTGGTACTGACGTCTCGAGAGAGAATGGCGCTAGTGATTCACTATTCGGTATGCAAATTGATAAGTGGAATACCTAGTGAATTATTTTATTGAATTGACCAAAATAAATCAGGCCGATGATTAAATATGATCGGCTTGTTTGAAAATTATAGCTGAAGCACCTGTGATTGCCAATTGCTGAAACAGCAGATCAGAAACTGAAACATTGATTTATTCCTCAAGTGATTTACAGGTGACACAAAGAGCTATCTATGCTTAGATAATTTGAAGGATCGTATACGCCATGAGGGAGTTCTGCAAGAGAATAGATATCTTAATGGCAATCCTTGATTTAAAGTAGAGTTGGACAAGAATATGTTACTCTACAAGGCGAGATCGTTGGACTCGAATTGACTCGCAGTTTAAAAAATAAATTAATCATATTTTAATAAATTGAATATAAAAAATATTTATTCAGTGTCATTGATAATAATCGCACTTGTAAAAATAAACTAGGTCCAGACATAAATAACTTTCGATGGAGACAGGTGAATTTATTACTTTTATCCACTCGGTATAAGTCAACGAACAAAACAAGTTTTTGCTCTTACCTAATTAATAAGTGTTCTGTTTGTCTTTTGAGATCTGCTTTGTGTGGTGCACACGTTATATTTAAGTGTTGTTTCTAATTCGCCATGTGATGTTTTGGGAATTAAAAAAAAATGGATTATTTATGACAATATCCTTCGTAAAAGACAATAGATTGAAGAGGAATAACAGATCGGGATCCAGAAGCAAACATGCGTGGAAAGAAGGTTTTATTGTGTGTTTGGTGAAATCGTTTAGGTACAATCCATCAACTTGAAATGCAAGAGGGTCATTTTGATTCGCAAAAGCGTTGATTTGAAGTGAAAAACCAATAAATAATCATTGAACTTTATTGTCCGCAATTGCGAAAAAAATAACAATATTCGCTGCTGTTGCCACGGGCGCAATGTTTTTTCTCGCTCGCATCCGGTACGATGTGCCAAGTGCGAACGAAACGTACTAGTGACACGTGCTGCGAGAACTCAATCGGCGGCGTGTGCTATCTGCGGTCTTAATGTCAAGCTTTCAAGATCTTTTCTTCATAAATTCAACTGTTTTTGGGGATCTAGAACAGTTTTGAAGCTAACAACCCGGTCCAGTTGCGCATGTTGCCGAACCACGACAGCTTCTTTCTTCCCAACCACCGTTTACTTTACCTTCCTCTTTTTCCTCCATGATAGTCTGTAGAAGGCGATACTTTGGTCCTCAAATGATGTCTAAAGTACTCAATTTTACGGTTTTTATATTGTTCAGAAGCTCTCGCTCCCTGTGTAGAACTTGAAGTACGATTGTATTCTTGACGCACTCCGTCCATGGATTCTTCAACATTTTTCGTTAGCACTACATTTCAAATGTATTGTTCCCTACCAACAGCGTCCACGCCTCGCATTCATATAGAAGTTCAGAACACACGTAGGACCGCAAAGTTTGAAGACGGATATTCAAAGAGAATCGGCGACAACATACGATGTTTTTCATTTTGATAAAAGCATATCTTGTCATTTCAATTCTGACATTGAACTTACATTCGAGGGGGTGTAGGTAACCATGGATTTATATTTTTCGCTCTGTAATGTTAAAGGCCATGGTCTAATCATAGTTATTTATTCATAATAATTATTGAACCCTATCTCAGATAGGCTTTATTAATATGGTTCGACTACGTTTGAAGTTCCTCCGTACTTTCCGCCAGTAACGCCGTGCGATTCTCTTCCAATAATTCGCAATTCAACCGGAGAGTTTTACGTTGCTTCATTGAACTCCATCATCATCTTTAAATATATTGAAATGCTTCGGTGACAACAAAAAACCTTGTCACACATAGCGACAGATTTATATATTGTTAGTATGTATGTCCTCTACATTTAATACTGAAGACTGGTGCCAGTATAGATTTTTTATAAGCCTTAAATCTTATTCTTTAAGTCCGACTTCCTCTATTCCTTATATTTGTTTAGTTGTACACTGTCGAAAATTTTCGCAAAATCAATAAAGAAAACAAATATGTTTTTCCAAGATTTTCTGCATTTTTTGAGTAAGGACGTTCATGTATAAGAAGCTTCTTTTGTTTCAAATCCATTGCGAAATCAGAATCTCCAAGAGATTTGAAGAGCAGTAAAGGCACACAAATATGGAGATTATATTTGTTTCGATTGGATTCATGAGTAAACAAGAACAGTATCTAGAAGGCTCGTAAAAGCTGGATATCTGTCACGAAAAATCTTAAGAAAAAAGCGTTTCCACTAGAAAAATATTAGTTTCTTCTTCTAGTAGCCCCTCATACGATGCGGGCCCTTGCCATCTGAAGGGCTTCCTATGCAAAATCCAAGCCCCAGGAGATATTCGTTCGACTAAACCCTATAGTTGAGCCGCCCATCAGATTGTGGTTAGGGTCGATTTTTTAATAAAAAATAGCAATAGCATTTTTTTTAAAAAAAACAAGAATTTTACTGTTTTGGGTTACATGGGAGGCTTGGGATACGTCAAAGAATTTAGGAAATATCGAACTACGATTGTACATTACGGGAATGTCAGGTATTCGATATATTGATATGACAAGCATGATAGAGTTCAAAGATCGTAAATAGAGGTAAACACAACATTGATGGATGTTAAGACTATCGAAATGTGTTGGAGAGACGGTAAACTCGATGGCCAAAGTACATAAAAATATAATATAAGTAGAAAAAATATGTGATTCATGAACTAAATAGATTCCATGAAATAACGCAAAATAAAACTCGCCGAGTGATGGCGAGTAAAAAAAATTCGTGAATATGCACGGCATGATATAAGATTAAAAAAATAATCATAATGATAATAAAATAATTCACAATTTTAGGATTAATAAATTTATGAAAAAATAGCGCCTCGTATATATTTTTTTAAATAGAATTTCATAGATAAGTCCATGTAGTAGAGCCTTTAAAAATCAATTATCGTGAATATTTTATCGCAGCTAATGCCAAAGCCACAATGAAAATATATAAAATACATTATTACTTTTTCCATAAAAAGTTGCACTATTATATACTATAGAACCATCATAATTAGGCTAGTCGTTAGGTTAATATAATTAGCGAATATTATATGTAAAAATATATTCGGATTTAATACGGATGAAAGCTTTCGGTGATAATATCAATGTCTCACTTCCATAACGCGGATACAATAACAATATCCGTAATCTTTACCGCACACATAACAATCTTCTTTTACGATTCGCTCGGTATTTAGAGGTGTAAGCCTGCGAGAGCTCACCTAACCGGAAATGCTTGCTTCCGCACAAATATTTATACGGCGTCAATGTTTTCCCTTTTGTTTCAGTGCCGAACAAGCTCACGTGATTTACAGTTTGTTTACAGAGTTTTACAGAAAAGTGGATACAGAGGTGGCTGCTCGACGTCAGCGGATGTGGCTTGTCCGATATGGCCGGGACGTGCCCGGGCATACTTCGTACCGGCTTAATTTTAATGAAACCGACATGCCAAATAGCCATTGGACCAAAAGACAAAATTAGGCGAATGCAAACTAGAACCTTAGCGTGGTCTAGCTGTGCGCAAGTATAGCGGCAGTAGACGCATGAGCAAACATGATCGAAATAAATAAAAGAAAATGGTTAATTGGCTAATAACAATAAATAAAATTGAAAACTTTGGACACATCATTCGTGAACCAAAGAATCATCTTCTGAAGAACATCGTGGAGGGAAAAGTGGAAGGTAAACGATGGTTGGAAAGAAAGGAGCAGTCGTGGCTCCGTAACATTCGCAACTGGACCGGATTGGGAGCTCCAGAATTGTTTCAGCTCGCCAAAAATCGACAAACGTATTGATAAAAAACAAGAATAAATAGATCGCGTACAAAGAAGTCAGCTGAAGTAGAAGAAGACATATCTTTGTAATCTCCTTTCATTGTAAAATAATATGCCTAGTTGTCTTGGATTTTTCATCAGAAAAATCTTTTGTCTTATAGCAGCTACAAGAAAATATCCGATAAAACAAAATCAGGACTATGAGAAAAATGCTATAACATGTCAAAATAAAGTCCACAAAGTCTTTAGATAGCAGTCCACTGCGTGCAATCCAAAACTTTGGCTTCACCTCTTCGGAGACCATCTCATGGCTACGAACACTGTTGGTTTTCCAATCAACACTAGTTTTATAGAATCGCTAAAAAACTATGCAATAATGCATAGCAATATTCTTTCCTCATGACTGACGGTGTTGGCTTTGATTTAAGGCTGCATGGATGACTCTCGTCATCTCAAAAGATCATCGATGGAGATCTTACCCAAAACAAATGTCATTTTTCGATGAAACAAAGTTTAGTCCAAAATATAACTGCCTTCGTTGGATGTAACCTTGTTTCATCTCTTAGGTAATCTTTTGATGCTTGGTTAATACTTCATTCAATTCCTCAGATGTTATATTTTATACTTATTGCATTTATTGAAATAGGTGATACTTGGAGAGAGACCAGATCCGAACAGATTCACCACAATGGAGAGATTTATTTTTCATTTATTCATGTAACCGATCCAGCAGATTACAACAAACCTGTGCCGTTATTATTTGGCCTGGTTTTAATGTTTTAAAATAAATTTTCTCCCTGCAATCCTACCAAATACACAATAATACGGTTTTTCTAGTGAGGTCTAAACTTGAAGTTGTTTTTTTTGACAGTCATTGGCTTTTGCGTCCCTCGTTCGAGTAGAGAACTCATTTTTATCACCAGTTACCAGATGAATCTTGACTCATGTCGTACCAAGGCCTATCAGAGAGGGGAGGGACAGAAGGGGTTATTGCGCAGGGCCTCGCAATATCAGGGGCCTCAATTTGACAACTCAATATGTTATACAAAAATTTAGGGGAAGGGAGAGCGGAACGAAATTTAAAATTAAATATAAGACAGAAATTAGGACGGGTAGAAAAAAATGAAGAGTATTTTCAATGCTTTTTCCCACTAGATTTTTTTTAAGAACCTCTAAAATATGATTTGCTCCGAGCCTCGCATTTTCTATGAATACCCTGTGTAGTACCCATTTGCTATGTTTCCACACCTTTCCGATGGATTGTACATGTCTTTGCGCACCTGACCAAGAATATTCGAGAGTGTCTGCTATTTTGTCAAAAATATAAGTTGGAATTACTTCAATTTCGGCAGTCAAAATGTCTTTATTCACTTTAATTAGTCTTAAATAATATTTTTTTAAATCCTAATTTACGGATTAAAACTTTTTATACAATCTCTAACACTTACGTACATCCAAAATATCCCCCAGAAAATTACAAAAGGTTTTTAGTTTCAATAGTTGCATTTTTTCTTTTCAAAAAGTACAATACAGCATGATATGTTTCCAATAAAGTTAGTAATTGAGGTATTTAATTAACTTTTCGGGAACACAATTTATTGTTGAACTGAAAATAATCGTGATGACATGCTGTGAAATTCCAGCAGACAAAGACCAAAATGGCCATTAGAAATGGTTATTGAAAAAAAACGACATTTCTTTTGGGTAACCTTTGATCTGTTCTATACCCGACGAACAAGAAATAAATAAAAAAAATAATATTTAATAAAGAAATAAGACAGTGGCACATCCGCAATTCAAAACTTGTTGCCAAATGGAAAATGAGTATC
Organism: Philopotamus ludificatus; assembly: GCA_022495035.1. NCBI lineage: Eukaryota > Metazoa > Arthropoda > Insecta > Trichoptera > Philopotamidae > Philopotamus > Philopotamus ludificatus. Next base: position 99,911 of record JAGXCT010036082.1, on the reverse strand, counting down.
GAAATATAGAGAGAATAGCGATGTATCTGTTTTTCGAAATCCCAGTAATTTAGAAATAACTTATTTAAAATACTTTAAAATAATAAAAACGGGTATAAAATCACGATTCTTAGTTAAAACACTACATTGTCGATTTATATTGCACATTTCGCGTCGATATTTAACAATAATTTGGCAATAAAACATTCATGCGTTACCATTTGCGTATATCTAAAGCCGTAAGCGTTCACGGACACTTCAAAATTTAATTTTAGCACCCTTCAAATCGTCCAGATGAGTGATATATACAATTTTGTAGCCGAAAGATATTTTTGGCCATTTGGGCCGATATAAAATTAATATTTACCCATATCGTCGATTAGAGGAGCCATGCGGAGAGTGACTCCGACCAGAAGCAGACAGAGGAAGAGTAATAGACACGCCGTCACCATGATTGTCCAGCGGGCCCTCTGCGGAAGCTCGTCTGGATCCAATACCTAAAATAAATACATACAAATAAGTACGTATCTGAAGAAGACAGACACCATCACTCGGCGAGTTTTATTGCTCTCTTATACGATCCGAATAACGTAATAAATTTTTATTTTTCCTCAGATTCTTCTCTCTTATACGACACATAATAAAATACCAAATAAAATAAAACTGTGCGCAAATCATAAATTTTGATTCATCTGATTTATGGCCATACATTCAAACTATCAAAGTGTTATCTGAATACAAAATAACTTATTACGCGAGATGAATCGCGTGGCGGGACAACAATATAATAAAACTACATATAATTCATTTTGCGCGTAATATTTATGCGAGAGCCCGTATTAATATTAATACTTGCCCTAGCGCCGTGTATGGTTTAAATAATTCATTTTGTTTACAAATTGGACTTGCCAGAATGTTGCTAAATACACATGTAAATTCGGAAGTATCACAGGATACGAACATTCTCAATTTAATTTTTCATATTCTGGCTGAGAATACCTAATGAATTTTTAATGCGTATTTCTGCCCGTATGACATTTACGACGGCCGTAAATGTGAGTTATTAAATCTGAAAATATCGCAATGATCCATTGCTCTCAATTGCTTTGCATATTAGCTTTAATTGTTATCAATGATAACTTAAATTTAATTTTATTGGTGCATGAAATTTTTCAGAAAATTCGCGGTTCGTTTCTTGGCTAATATTTTTATGAAGCATTTTAATATGAAAATTTAATCATAGATGGCTAACCATTCTTATTTTATTAATATTTTTTCATGATAGTTTCAATGTAGGGATAGTCGAGTTAGCTTTTCTTTTATTGTCGTTGAAAATTACTGTGGGGCTCGTAAATACGTAGAGTGCTTTAAGATCGATCGATTGTGTTTTATGACCGTGGACAATGTTAATTTATGGCGGATCGTTGGCTTCCCCGAGGGTTCGAGAGGAATTTCGGCCTTTGTCATTGGTATGCTATCAAAAATATGTGACAAAGGGGTCAACGGTACCGACATCTCCTTTTGTTATGAAAATGTAGCAAGATTTTTCAGAATCATTCTGCATACCTTGACTCGTTCTTCCATTGCCTCTACTAGTAGGGCACGTGCTCGACGTCTGCGTCTGCGTTTACGTCTTGCTCTCGTTCTCGTGCGTGTACAAGCACGTTCACGTTCTAGTACGACAACACATTCGGATACCACTGAACAGGCGTCTGCCCTGTAAAAAAAAAGAAAAAAAATGATTAAAAAACGATAAAGAAAGACCATAACATCTATGTATTTCAATTTACAATATTTTTTTACTTTGGAGTTGTCTTTTGCATCGAATTTTATCCGGCATCTAACAATTTTTCTTTGCTTTTATTGTTTCATACACTCACTAACGTATTATGATTTTTCAGGGTGCTTGTAACATAAGCCCTACCACAAAAATAAGGCTTAGCCATGCAATAAAAAATGATGCTTTGCGACACCTTCACTCCTCTACATTTTTGTATATTGTGTAAAAAAAATAACTTTACGTATGACAATTTTGTTATAATAAATTTTCCTAATGATGTATATAATAATGATTTTTACAATTGATCGTGAAATGATATTGATCTTATTTTATTTATTGGTCTGTAGTATAGAAAATCGTGTTAAAATGTAATAATAAAAATATGATAAATAAATTATATAGATATTATTCATATATTATCTATATAATTAGAATATATTAAGAAATAATAATTCTAACGACACGTCTAAAGGTTATAGAATCTAATGACGCCTTTTGTTTATTATTACCGCCCTGTAATATTTAATTTCTTAGATTTCTAGATTGTGGCCATAAATGTGAAAATCCAAGCCCTCGGGTACATTTTTAAAAAAGTCTCTATTCTTCGACTTCGAGTATTATTATAAAAGGTATCCAACAGCTGGCCAAACGTTTGGCCGTCCGGTTGTTGACGATCGCTTGCAATGTAACAATATTGTTGTAAATTATCGTTTAATGAAGAAATATTCAGGGGTGGTCAGTTTGATGATAGGTACAGTCGGATTTGAAGAGAGAAGGGATCCCAGAGACATACAAGAAATAAATCCACACCTTTCATATTTATCTTTTACCAGAGAGAGTCTGGTAAATGATGTATATAAAAGGATCTCTAAGATTCCTTTGGTACGAATTTGAAGATATATTAGATGGACCCAAATGTAATGTCGCATTTTCGGAATGCATAGTTTCAAATTAGTTTTCTTCAGTCCTTTGACTGAAAAAAGCGTGTTTAAATATTTCGTGTGTCGTGAGAAGTCTCCAATCTTCGTTTTGCGTAGAAAATTTTTTTTTTACGTGTCCCTTTAATATTGACCGATACGTGATCTTCGGGAGAACATTTGCTTAGCTGAATGCTGTTTCAGTTTCACGCCAAAAAAAAATTCCGATGTTTATGGAGACGCATCAGAAAATGTCAAAGATGGTTAAACAAATTCAAATCAGGTGATATTGATTGGAAAAATGAGCCTAAAGTGGACATTTTCATGGATGAAGCAGTCCTGAAAGAAGAGGTTGAAAAAAAACTGACTCTCAATATCGGAGAATTATCGAGCCAAGTCGGTACTTCATGGTCGTCAACTTAAAGATACCTAAAAAAAAATGGGGAAGACTCAAAAAGACTGAGAGAAACAAACACATGAGGCGCAGTATCTGTATGTTTCTGAAGGAGAAAGAAGAATCGCAACATTAGGTTTGACAGATTTATTGCATCCAGCTCATTCTCCAGACCTGGCTCCGTCCGATTATCAGCTTTTTCGCTCATTGAAACATTATTTACGAGAATTTTTTTTTAAATTTGAAGATAAAAAAAAGTCGGCCCTTTCAGATTATTTCGATTCTAAACCTGCAGAGTTTTATGAGAAAGGCATTTTAGATTTACCTAATAGATGGCAAAAGGTCATAGAAAATATTTTGAATAAATAATTAATGATTTTTACATGAGTTTTAGTTTCATAAAAAAAATACGACATTACATTTGGGTCCTTCTAATATAAGATCCCAGAGACGAATCGTACGAGATAAATATAAGATCCCAAAGATTCCTTAGTTATAAGTGGTGAAGAGAAAACCTAAAAAACGAATCTTTGGAACGAATGCGAGAGATCTGTTCTAGACATGGTAAAAATTAGTTTTTTATAGCAGATTAAATAAAAGTCAGTTTGTATTTGTTTAGGAGTAGGACGCTGATACCGACTTGCCCATTAGAACAGGATTAGGGCGCATTATATGCAATGATTGCACATTCAGGTGACTGAATTTATAAGATATCCATGTTGTGGTAAAGACGCCATGTCAAGAACATGGCGTTTTTAATGTTAAAACTCCGTTCACTGGGGACTGACGGAGATTGTGGACCACTTCTTCAAATCAATAATTTTCAGTCACCAATACATGCTACGGTGCATTTAAAAAAAATCGATGTCAGGCACCGGTGCCTGACACGGCACGATACTTGTTAAAGTAGGTGTTAGTTACCAAGAAAATCCTCTAAGAAATGCGACTTCGCGACGATAGGTAACAATAATACAATGGACCCTCAGAAAGCTGAATGAATTGAGCTATCCAGCATTCCTTCTACCAACATATACACCAGACATCTGCTCTCATTGCTCCCATCACTCAACGCCAACAAATTATCACACGCATTTCAACAATTTACAAGGATAACAACCAAAACAACGTAACTGTTGCCAAAAAAATCATTTTGCGATTTTTTTGTCTTTGAGCTTCCGGTATTTATTTACTAAAAACGTAAACGCTGATTATTTCGACTGATATATTTAATTATTTTCCTACCAGACAAATATTGATTATAGCGTTGAAAAATATCAATACTATTATTATTAGATAATAATAGCGCATTCCGCCATACTTACAAATTTATTTGCGGAATAATTAATTGCGCTAATCAATCATACTATAAACGAAGCAATACTTTGTATACTAATCACACACGTGTTATCCATCTTTCGGGAGATTTTTTTTAAAGACGTCTTTAATTGTCTATATATAATTTTTTATATTAGACTATAAGTATAATACTATAATAAGACTATAATTAGTCTATAAGAATTACCATAACGTCTATAAACGTAGGATTCGTTCAATATTTCATATATCGATTATGAAAACTGAGTCTAGTTAGCGGATTAGCCATATTTCTGCCTCAGCATCTAAACTTTCTTGATTGATTGTTTTAATAAATTATTTCTAATTAATCATACTTAGACATCGGGCCATTTTCCAACGAACTCTTGATTAAAATTGCATACGAAATTTAGCGCAATGAATAATACATTCCATGCGAGTATTACGAAAATAATGATTATTTCCAGATGCGAAATATGTTATTACAATTTTTTTCGTGAAAGAATACTGAATTTAATTAAAATACCATCAATAGATCCGGGATACAATACGCTTGGGAACGAAAAATAGATTAGATTCTGATTTTTTATTCATCTTCGACAATACGCATTTACAAGTATATTTGAGATTAATATATTGGGTAATCCCGTAAATAATTTGATTCGATTTTTTTCAAAATTAATATTATTAATTTTCTAGAAAGCTTCTATTTAATTCGTAGACTTTCAAGGAACTTCAACCCTACTGTTTTGACCTCGCCTAGAGAATTCGTATTAGGGGGACCCGAAAGAAATCGCGTATTTTATAACCTAATGTTTGAGTGCTAGTTGGGTCCAGACACGGTTAAGAAACATTTTTTTTTGCTTAGAACTATTGTTTAGCATTATATATGAGTAATACAATTTATATTCTTGTTAAGGGCAAAATGTCAAAACCAGAAATTGACGAAGGACAAATCATACATGGTATTGAAGGGCTCGAATGCCAACAAATCTTATAGAATATAGTCGAGAAAAAGAATTCGACCCTTTTTATGCGAAATTTAAATTGGAGATAATAAATGGATCGTTTATGAAAACATAAGTCGAAAAGGGAAACGATTCTCTACGAATCAAACTCCCGTTCCGGTCCTTAACACTTTGCAGTCCGGAGGACTCGTATGCGAGTCCTCCGGGCGCCAGAGCAGTGGTCCGGGGGACTCGTATGCGAGTCCTCGCAGCGCCCAGAGCAACGGTCCGGCCGACTCGGTACCAAGTCCCTGAGACAGAGCAGCGGTCCAGGGACGCACATACGACTCCTTATTAGTAATTAGTAATTTAGAGTCTTTTTTTTTTCTTATATACAATTTTTTACATAAAAAAAAATTCTTAGCAATTAGTAAATTTTTTTCCCCGAAATCGCCCGGCTTCAGCGAAAAGTACCGCGCGAAATCGCCCGGACTGTAACGTGTTAAGTTAACTTCTGGTTTAACACTCCGAAAAGTTATTTTGTGTATTTGGTGGGATGTAAGACGAATACTTCATTACAAATTATTAAAACTGGGTAAAAAAATACTGTAGATGTTTACTTGTCAACAATTAGAAAGATTAAACGAGAAAATAAAAATCAAACGTCGAATTTTGTTAAACTGAAAGGTATAATTCTTTACCACGATAATGGACGCCCCCATAAAGCAAGAATGACTCTAGAAAAAAATCAGAAGGTTCTACCACAACCCTACATATTTCTCAGACCTTGCTCCTTACAATTATTTTCACTTTTGGTCCATGGATTACTTTAAGACGAAAATTATATGAACCAGTATTTTGATTCAAAACCAGAAGGTTTTTTTCAAAAAAAGGTTTGAAACGGAAACGGTAATTATGTTTTATTTTATATAAAGAAAATATGAAAATCACAAATTTTACATTGATAAACAAATGCGCGATTTCTTTCGGGTCCCCATATGTTTTTCCATCCAAATGATTTTGAAGACTGCAGAATAAATTTATTTATTTATTTATGATAATGAATCTAAAGATGCAAGGGGAACGAATTTCTCACACTTACATTCCCCCCAAAGTCGTAAAGAAATGATAATAAGAAGAGTAGTTAATTGCAGCATCGTTTCCCATCCCAATTTTTTTTTTAAGTTTGTTCTTTTTTAATGAAGGTCAACTGACGCCCTTGTGTGTCAACGTTGTCGTCATCCCTCTCCATCTCGATCTTCAGCGCCCTCTAAAACGGAATTTTCATCCAGCGATTGCTGCTACTGCACTTCACTCCGCCATTCAGAGATAGTCGCCATTTTATCACTATACGCAGACATCGGATATACCCTCAAATGACGATCCTGGATAAACCCTCTTGTTTTTATTATAACAAAATCACATTAGCTAATAAATCACAGACAATCTGATAACTACGAAAATAACCATCCTGCCTTTTATTCTGAGTCCTTGTACGTTACTAAGCGCACCGAGCTTTCCAGGCTATCGTTCCTTCTAGCTAGATGTCCAAAGTATCGAAGAATCCTTTTGAGATATATAGTTGAGAGTCTGTAATTTTTATCGTTCTCCATTTCTTTCAGGGCAGACACGTTTGTGCGTTTAGTGGTCCATTGTATTCTTAGCAGACGGCGTCAATTTTTTGTCATATTTTCCTTTGAGGTACAGGTGTAGGCATAGGACGTCCTCTTTGAGTTCTACAGATTCCTCAGGACAAGGCACGTTTTATAGGCTTAGTGTCCGGCTAAGAATTTCTGATACCATCGTTAACACTGGCTTACGCTTATTATCCGATCCTTATTTACTACATTAATATTCCTCGCACTTCCCATTCCGTTGTTGCTTTTATTGAACTCATAACTAGTGACGGCTCGTGGGTAAAAAACTTGGAATATTCAAAATTGCTACGGAATATTAAAAATTAAAAAAGTTTATTTCGCTCATATTTTATTAAAAATATTAAAAAATACTAAATAATGCTAACAATAAAATAATCAACGCTTAGCGCTAGATACGGCGCTCAGAAGCGAGACCCTCCCCCCCCCCCCGGACTCCGCTACCGGCCCGCATCCATCCAATACACGACACCGACAGCGCTCATAACCCAAAAATCATGAATAATCTGATTTGTAATTTTTTTTATGGCTATGAATTGTTAAAATTTAACTGAGTTGAGTGTACGTAACCGCTTATATAGCAAGATGTTGCAGGTGGTTTAATCAGTTTATTCCTCCAACTTTCACTTTATACAAATGAAAAAATCACATTATTTATGATATGTTCTAATATATAGAGGTTTATAAGAAAAATTCACTAAATCCTGACATATTTTAAAATTAGTCGACATTATTGTAGACTGTCGAAAAGCTTTAACGTGTTTTGATGTGCTCGGGGATTCATGGAAATTTTTTTTGGCTAAAAACATCACCGTTGTTATGCTTTAGCCTTCGTATTCGTCGGAAATGGTCACCTGCGACTTCTTTATATTCCAGGACTAAATGCCATATCAAAAATTGCGTTCCTAGGCTGGAAAACAAGGCTTCGGCCTCCGTATTCATAGTACAACTTCTTCCTATTCCCGAAAATGAAAGGAGGACGTTTTAGCTACATCGAGGAGATAAAAACAAAATCATTGAAAGCTAAACACTATACCGAAAATATCAAAAGTGAAAAATATTAAAATCGATGATTAAATAAAGATTTTTAAATGAAAAACAAAAATACCACGTATTATTCAACATTACTTATTCAGATCGAATAAATGTCATTCATTGCGCTGAAAATTCTGACCTAGTTCTGACAATGATTTATATGAACATCAGCAAAACAAGTTGATTGCACGCATTAAATCGATGTTACGGAATAATTCATGTTCTATAAAGAGATCGCTAAGTATGAAAACGAGCGAAAACAATGTATTATTCATAAACGTAACTTATATCCGCGGAAAAAATATTTTTCTTCGGAATATATTTACTGAAAATCGTTGAGAGTAAATATATTATTATGTATGCGGAGTTCAATAAAAGTCTAACACATTCGACCGAAGTCAACGTGCCATAAGAGAATATTTGCAGTATCGAACGCTTCGTTTCAGGCTCGCAAGTTCTGAGCCGTAAAGTTAACATCTCTAATCGAAAACTTTTACATCATCCTCTGCTCTAAATAATATACGTATACGTGCTTCATTGTGCAGAAAAAAATATTGATTAGTTCGTTCAAATAATCTGATAAATTAAATAAATTCACTGAGTTCACAACGATTATATTTAATAGAAAAAAGATTTATGAGGTATAAATATGACGTATAGTCGAATTAATAATATTTTTATAAGCTATAAAATTATATCATGCATCATAAAATAATTAAAAGCATATAAAAATTTATGAGCTTCATGAATCAGACGGGCATATTTTTATTAATGCGTATGCTAGATTGTATTATTTCAATTATTTTACGCGATTGATGGTATTTTTATATTAATAGTTACATATAATAAATAAACTTCTAGTATGATGCTCTTTGGAAAAATCACAGTATCATTTGTAACGGAAAATGGCGTATATGTTGTCGAAGGACATTTTATGGGAAAAGCGGATTTGTTAAATGGCACGGAAAATGTCCACCGGACACATAAAGATACAATCGGACCTGTGAAAGTGTACAGTCACAGAAAACCGGAGTACCCTTCGGCGCTAGGAAATGTAATCAGATAAAAAAAAATCCAAATTATAGACCAAAGCACAAATAGGAACGAGCATACGTACATTCTGCGAACGATTCCGGCTATGCGAATATATCGATCTCGATGCGTGATGCGTACTGGATGAGAATTCTGGTTGTTTTAAAGTTTAAAGTCGATAAAGCTATTTTTGTTGTCAAACATCAGTTTTATGAGGCTATCATCGTCACGTCGACTGTTAAATGCGCTCTGTTTTTCATCTAATTTAATTTCTTATACTACTCTGTATTCAGATAATGATGCCGTGCAAAAACATTTGCAGGGAATAGAATTTAATTATCGGAAAAATACATTTTTTTTTTTACATTTAAGTCTAATAAGGGTCATTGTGAACGATGTATGTAATTAATCTGCGTGGTTCTGTAGACAACCGAGACATGTGGTGAACCACGCGTTGTAATAATAAACCTTTTTTACAGACAAAAACAACAAACTTTTATTTAAAATTATAATATAATAATAGCGAAAAAGCAAATTAAATGATTTTTATCGTTGACTCTAAAAAAGTATCGATATATTGCTAATATTTACACGATACATCGATCAAAATAGAGATATTTAGAGAATACGCCCTTTATATTTTTATGAGATTTCATATTCACAACGAATACACCCAACTTCTTTTTTACACGGTGGATATGTACCAAAAAAAACCGTGTAAAAAAAGTGATACGTTTATTTAAACATCAGGACGCAATAACGCGAGAAATTTAAAATATGAAAAATGCATGTAAAAAGAGAATTGAGTGAACATAAATCAGACATTAAATTATAATTCTAATAATAATATTATGGTTTATTTGTATAAGATTTGATTTTAATATATTAATATAATGGATTCAATGGCAAACAATATTAAAGATGAGATGTATAACTTTTCGAATCTGGCGAGAGTCGATAAATTTAATTATCCGGGTTCTCTGCCGGCGAATGGCAGAGATAGAGAGCAAGGAATAAAATAACGAATCAAAGTGTGAAAGATAGGGAAAAACAGGAGTATATCTAAACGCTCTGATCCAAAGTTTGATTCTGTCTGCGTTCAAGTTTGACATGAGATAAAGTGTGGTAAAGCCTGTTGATTCTTCCGATATGTTATGAGCAGAAATGACAAATACATTTTAGTTGACACAATAAATGGCACTCGATGCAAAGTATTGTAAATAAATATGGTAAGGATCTTCGAATTTTTCACGAGTAACGGGAAATTCTGCATACCGTTAAACGAAATGTCACATTTAGAAGATCGTCATGAAACGTTTGCACTGTTTTTACAAAGTACATATAATGTTAAATATATCAAACGAAGTATAATGTTATAGAAGTACATGAAATTTGTAGAAAAATGGAAATAAGTAGACATAATGTTTGTAAAAAAATGAGTTTAATGTGGTCTGTTTTTGGCAGACCACCGGTTTCTCCTTGCAGGACGGTAGCCTAGTACAGTTTTGGGAAGCGGAATTTTATGGTGGGCAGAGGAGTGTTGGATAGTGTAGTTGGAGAGTGCGGAAATGGATGGGTTGGCTTTGGAAAATTTGTGGAGGTTGCTGTAAAAGGGCAACGCATATTTTTTTATGAGGTCGGATATTGGTGAAATATTTAAAAAGGATCTAATTTCTTTGTTCCGAACATACCAGGGGGCTTTGGAAATGATTCTAAGTATTTTGTTGATTCTAATTTGAATTTTGTTTAAAAGGATTGGGAGAGCAGTGCCCCAAATGGCGGAAGCATAAAGGATTTTTGGACGGATAACAGCTGTATATATTTTTTTTTTTTAATTTGACGGATAAGATGCTTTTGGAATTAATAAGTGGACCGAGGACGCTTGTGGAAATATTGATTTTTTTGATCACATGTTTGGTGTGGTTAAGCCAGGATAGCCTGTGATCAAATATGACCCCGAGGTACTTCGCTTCGAGCTTCCACTGGATGTCTGAATTGCCTATTTTAATCGGTGGGGGGAGCGTTCAACTGCGTCGTCCGAGGGGGGTCTATTTATAAGGAAAAATAGACCGCAAGCATTTTAAGTCAAGATATTGATTAAATCTTGACTTTATTTTGAAAAAATGGATTATTCTTTAGTCGATATTTTGGATTTTTCTACTAATCAATATGACGCGTAAATGACACGCATACTATGCGATGTCCCGCCGTAGACTGAGGACACGTCGTCGGTAGACCGACCGACAAATTCACGCGGCACGTGTCACTAGTATACATCTCACTCCCACTTGGCACATCGTACCGGATGCTAACGAGAATAAATATCGCACCCGTGTGAACAGAAGCGAATTTATTTTTTTCGGAAATTGTGGACAATAAAGGCCAATGATTATCTATAATATTTATTCATTTGATATTTTTAGATAAATGCAAAAAATATGATACGTAGGATTTATATTAAAAGAGCTATTCCAGAAAAATCAAGAACTTAGGGTCCCAAATAGGCTAGGTTAACCACGGCTAGGTTTATGGCTTGGTGGGATATGAAAGGTTTAGTCGACCTTAGACTTTTAAACCTATACCAACGGATTACAATAAAGATCTACTTTATTCCATAGTCTTAAAAATCATTCGGACGGTAATATTTGAATACGAAGTCTGTGGACGAGGCCAAATAGTACTGGAGGAGCATTTTTCGTCACGGACAAGTGAATTTTAGAAGAGGGGGTCTGTAAGTCTAACAGATAGATGGAAGAGCATTCTAGAAAATGAAAGAGACTAAAATATAACTATGAGATGACTCAAATCCATTCACGCTCTTTATATATTAACCAGAGAACTAGATTTTAGATTCTAAAAATACAGCCTATTGTTTTTACTTTGTATCGTTTCTAATCACAAAATTGTAAGAACGACGGTACTCAAATCTCCGCGTCACGTGTCCGAAGAACTAAAGGATTCCCATTCATATGATGAATAGTCCGAGTTAGTCCATTGTGTGCAGGAATGAAGAAAAATATGACATTTAACGCCAGTGAATGAACACTTAGCGCTTAATTAATAAAAATATACGACGCGAGCTGAACATTAGTGACTTTATCGTGGTGAAAAAGTCGCTGAAGATGGAATTGTTCGTGTGTACATAAAGCATAATGTTGATTACCCTTGTCTGTCGGGCGAGGGTGGAAGACAGTGTTCCCGCTCGTGCCAGCAGCGAGCGGGGGGCTCCTCCTCGTCCATCTCCTCGCTCTCCTCCTCCTCCCCATCCTCCGGCTCCCCGTCCTTGGTCCTGGCCTTGTGTCTCCCGCGCTTTTTTGATCTGTCCGACGGGCCCACCAGCTCCTTCCGCTCGCATTTGTCTAAAACAATACATCAATGAAAATGAAAAGTTATTGCTTCGCTCCCTCGTGCGGAGGCCAGACACCGCACCGCGATATTATATTCCGCTCACACTTATCGTATTATCTTTCAAATTTGTTTCGACACAATTTTATTGAATATTTTATGCGACATCACTCCTTTCGGATACAACACAGGGATCATAACATCATCAATTTATAATACGATACGCCGAAAATTATGAAATTGATCTGACGAAAATATGTATAAACAATATAAAGGATCGAGGATAAATTTGAATTTTAAAAAATAGGTCATCCTTTTAATGTGCGCGATAAAGATAAGACGGAATAAGAAAAGCATCCTTATATAAAGGTAAAATCTCGACCTATAAAGCTCCCGAGAAAAACAAACAATCTTAAAATGACAAATCAAAAACAATCCCGAAACGCGGCCGCAAAATATTTATCATTCCATCGTAATATTACATCTGACCCGGATTTAAAAAAAATGTGCCTCAGTACATAACCCAATATACGTACATACTTAAATTAATAGCGAGAATCCATTATATTCTCTAGTTTCCAGATGTTACTGCCAACTTCATCGACGCTGCCCCTGAAACACCCCCGGCGATTATTATATTACACCCAATTATATATGGAAATGTAAAATAATTATTATGTTAATTTGTAGGCAACTGAGAAGACCCGTGAATATATTAAACAGAGCTGATTCATCTGACATACGTTTCCCAACGTGTGTACCTTCCGGGTGTGTCACTAGTGACCCAGTTTTGCATACAATTCGATTCAGTGGCACTTTTAGCTGAATATGAATTACATACATTCGAATGTATCCATCCAGGTTTACTGAAAAAATACACGATAATTATTTTGTAAACTTCAGGTAAAGTATTTCGCATAAATCATTTGATTCTGCGGTAAACAAGGTTGGAAGGTTGGAAGTTCTGACAGGTTTAGATTTGGATAGCGCACAGTGAAAATGCTGGAGCAATGCTTTCGGTCTAAAAAATTTTTGACGGAATATATATTTTCATTACTGTATGTATCAATGGTTCCTGGTAATGATATAAATAGATTCAATAATGATACAGAAATAAATCTAAGCAAATTTATTCACAAAAAAATATTTGAATGTAATAATAATTATAAATCCATGTTTTGAGTCGAATTTAAGAAATGTGGAACTTAAATCAATATATTAAAATTCTAAAATTTTAAAGTGTGTATTTCGTACAGTTACAAAATGTATCGGAGAATAATTAATCAAATTTTCTTCCATGAGTTTACCACAATCAAGTGTTCAATTAAATCTAGTGTGTAGAATTTTTAATGTAAATTTTAATAAAACGATACAAATTTTTCCGCGCGGTTTTTAAATATCGCATGAGTTTAAGAAATCCTCCTAAAAGTAATATTTATAAAACAAAATATTAAATGGTTGTTGAAAATCTTTAGAGTCGTTGTTAGAGGTAATAATATTCTGCCTAGAGAAGAAATTGCTGATATGAGTGAGACGTTTTTAACGCATTTATACGTTTTTTATGAGCTTCGTGTATTTTTTACGAGCTTTTATATTTCTGGAAACGTATCCCATGTTTTTATATGAGCTCCATGACTTTTTATTGCGTAGTTTTCATTTACGCGGTTTTTCATGTAACGTATCTACCACGTAATATGAGTTTGCTTTGACTTTAAACATTTTTTTAAAATGATTTTTAATAAAAAACTAAGAATTTTGGGCGTTTCGTAAATAATTGAAAGATACTATAGAATGATTTTATTTAACAATGTATTTTATATCAATATTTAACACGTAATTTTAAAAATTGATGACGTATAATTTTATCTAGAGGCGACTCGTTCGTATACACTGAGAGACTGCAGCACCCCCAAGAAAATTATGTATTTGAAAATATAAATTAATTTTATATTTAGTGTAACGCCACGCTACTGTCTACTGCGTCGTGTATTGAATGAATGAATGGCGGGAAGGAAGTGGTGGGGGGGGGGGGTCGTCGCTAAGCGCTGCGTTGTTCTGCGTTGCGCTGCGACTCGGAGCAGTACCGCGCCGTCCAAACTAAGTCGCTTTTAAAATATACTTTTTTAATTTTTATTCTTCCTCAGATCATCACCACAGTTTTATGGTTCCACTGTACATAATATATAGCAGGAGTAGGCACGCATGGGGTTAACGAGAGCCGCATTCCAGTTTTGCGTATACAGTAAACACATGTATATCCGTGTGTGAATTAAATTTACATGGACATGGATGGATAGACGGATCTTTGAAGATTGGTTTTAAGCTAAATGAGCTGTAGAAGTTGCAGCAGCAGTGCTATATTAGAGAATTCTGCTACTCATCCAAATTCAAGTGTATTAAAAACAGGACGACGGATGACGGAAGATGACGTATTCATTCATTTCTGAAAAAATACGATATATGGAATAACTGAATTGTAATATAAAATCAAGCCAATAACACTCATTCGATCGTTGAGGAATAATTTACTTGATGCAGAAAGACTGTTTTTGGAGTTTAACAAGCCCGAAACAAGTGAAATGTTCGAAAATGTGGGCAAATTTACAAGGCCTCGAAAATGTCGATAGAGTAAACATTATAGTAAAAGTAAACACGAAGAGTAATTAGAATATGATTGGGTGGCGGGAGGGGATGCAAGTGAAAAAGAATAAATTATAGATCGTATTAGCCATAACATGGCACTGTTTTCTGTTGACAGATTATTGAAGTACATCGACAAATGGGGATTCGATCAGGATATAATAATATCTTTAAAAATATAAAATAACTTTTTTTAAAAAATAGTTATTTATGATATGCTTTATAATTTGGTCGATATTTTGATTTTTTTACTAATGAATATGACGCGTAAGTGATACGCGCACTCAGCGATGTTTCGACTCAGGCTGAGCACACGCCGTTGATTGAATTCTCGCAATATGTGTCACTAATACGTTTAACTCGCACTTAGCATATCGTACCGGATGCAAGCGAGAAAACACATCAACCCGTGGTAACAGAAGCGAACATTGTTGTTTTTTTTTCGCAATTGCGTTCAATAAAGGCCAATGATTGTTTATAATATTTATTCTTTTTAGACAAATATAAAAAAATGTGAGATATTCGAGAAAAATCAAAAACTTGGGGTCCCCAAGATAGCCCCATTGCCACGGCTAGGTTGAAAATATAATTGTATTTTAGAAAGAAATACAAATAAATAATACCGTAGAGCCCTTCCCTACTATTAGCCCGAATTATCGGGAGTTTACTGCATTTTAAAGAGCCACATCAGAGCTACATAATATTATACGAATAAGTACAACTAGGATGTTTCACTTACTTCTCAAAAAGTTCTGGATTAAATGAAAAACGGATTTAATTTTCAATGGAAGCCGCAATTAACTCAACACGCGGCTCTGAGAACGCCATTCGCCTACCCCTTATATATAACATGGCAATAATTTTCATACAATTATGTTTTGATGGGGAGAGATTGTCAGGCTTGCGCGTCAATGTACTACCGACATGTTTTGCGGTCTTTCAGCCAAGGACTGATTTCATGAAATGTTGATTAACCGCAGCAATAGCAACTAATATATTATACTTCAATACTACTATCGTTTTTTTTTCATTCAACCCTTGAAAACGATGGAAAATAATGCTGAGCAATTTAAATTAAAAACAAATTACGGAGAAACCGCGTAAATCAAGACTTCGAGTTCATACAAAAACGGAAGATAGGTTCCAGAAACAATTTTGCCTGG
>JAGXCT010036082.1:0-77942 GCA_022495035.1 Philopotamus ludificatus | reverse complement strand
TATTTCGCGGCGCCCTTATGACGACACCGCGGCTCACACTTTGGGAAACCCTGGACTAGAGTATCATAACAATCGAAGAAAATCTAATCGAAGGGGATCTAATCCGTCTTGGTATGCGGTTTTTTGTATTTTTATTTATTTTTCCCTCTATAGTTCTCTGAAAGAAATCCATGTTTTCATACGGGAGCACGTTTGAGTTCAGTTTGTTTCCAGACATGGTGAAATGAACATCTTTATCGATCCTCACTAAACTGTAGAAGAAATATCACAAGCATTGGCAACTTCAACATTGACATTTATTTAAATAATATTTATAACTCCTCGGCAAATAACCTTTTTTCAACTTTTCAGAATTTGTCGAGCATCTCGATCTTTTCTCAGCGAGAAATGGATAGTTTACGATAAAGTGAGAATAAAAAAGTAATGGCTTTCCAATAAACAAACACCCGTTTCAAACCCAAGGCCAGGATCAACATGTCAGAAGATTATTATATACATTTGGTGGAATATGAGTTATTCACTTTGGATTATCAAGCAAAACTAAATCTGCAGAAGTGTATTGTTGACTATTAGACACATTGAATCAGAAGCTGAAGGAAAAAGATCCCTATTATTAAATAAAAATCACCAATGAAAAAAAATAATTATAGAATTGGGATTTCATATTTTGGATCGAAACTTTTTATCTTTTATAAGAAGGGTATCAAAACCTTACAAGAGAGGTGAGAAATTGTAGAAATAATAAATATCATATTAAATAAAAAAAAAACAATGGATTTCTTTCTGAGTTACCAAATTATCAGAATGTTTCTTTATAAAATATGCACGAATCAAAAAATGCCGACCGAATTTCAGCTCTCCGACCAAACGTTTCGAATTTCTACGTCGGAAAATTAAATTTGCTGAAACAAACGGTATTTTATTTTGCACCGCCAGCAAATGTCTTTCCAATGGGGTTTTGTCTATCGATTCGATAAAAAATTTAATGGACGTCACTCTAAAGTAAAAATAGATCTACGCAAGGACCCTCGCGAATATCGTTCGTGTGTCACAATAAAACATCAAACGTTTTTTTTAATCATTTATGTATGCGAAACATCATACGCAATTGTTCAAATTTGGGCCAAAATCAACCCATTAATAAAATTGTGATATCGCAACGCGATCGCGGGTATTGATTTAATTTTTTTCGGGCGGATATTTTAAAAATAAGTGTGTTTTTCGTTTTGTAGGTGGTGAAAAACACGTAAAGTTTCATTCGTTAAAAGCTTTTATCAAGTTATGGGGGGTCTCGTTCAAGTTTTCCCTAAAAATGTATTAAGTAATTCGTTGAAAATTCGCAAAGTGAAAAGTTTAACCGTTTTTAATGTTGTCAGTATTTATCTATTCGTCAATATTCATTTTTAACGATCAAAAAAAATAGTATAATTAATTTCAATCATAAGTAATTGATATATATTCTGAAAGATTTTCATCAAAAATAAAAATGAACGCAAATTAAACATTCTGTAACATCTGGACATAGTGGCGTATGACGTCATATTAATACAGACGTTTATATTATTTTTTGTTCTCGTACACAGATAACCTAAATACAGGGCCTTCTGCATTCTTTGCAGAACACTGCGTAGGTATTTTAAATGGCGCGGTATGTACTGCGATGTGAAGTCCATTATTAGTCAAGGACTATCGTACACATAAGGGGTATTCAAGTAAATAAACGTAACGGTCTCCTCAAATTGTTAGTATTCAAGCGCCCCAGCATCTCATATATTACATCTGGACCGGCAGCCGTTTATTCCTAGTGCTCGGCCGGAGATATATCTCGTTTTCCAGTCCTCTTTGTATTCGCGAGCCATTTTGTCATGTCACAAACGGCTGACGAGTGAATGGCCCAAGGTTTCCTCTCCGATGGGGATTAATTTGTAAGCCCTGGAATAAATGACGTCGGAAACTTTAGGGCTTCGGCCCTAATTGCCTGCCATTTTATCGCCGATTTGAAAAATATGACTTTAGACCGGAAAACGAGTAACGCACTAAATAACGAATGTGGGAAAAACAAATAAATTCTCCACTCGTTGAATAATTCGGCATAATTTTATAGCGCATAAAAATATTAGAATACAAATATTATGATTCAAATTTGAATATAACAATACAGTTTTATAAAATAAAATAAATTATTTTATATAAAGTATATTTTTCTAAATTTGAGTAAATTTTACTTTTTCTTATGAAAAACATCAGATATTGTAAGGTAGCTTTTAATCAATACTCGATAGCCAACAAAGATACCAACTCTCTGCAAATTAATCTCTAATTTTGTATTAAAAATTGGAATAACTATCAAAATTCAATAGGATAAATACAGGCTATCCCAAAAAAAATATAAAATTTAAAGGGTCGTAACTTTCTAATTCTTCTTTCTTTCCAGGGTGTAATTCATTGGAAATAATCCGTGGGCCAAGATTAACTTTTGAAAAAAGAAAATTTATATTGAAATGCTATTAGAAGTATAAAAATGTAGCAAAAATACAAAGACAATATTGCAGGGACTTTCAACTACGTGACTTACAATTAATCGGATAAAAAATAAGTTTGCAACGAATGAAATAAAATTATCATAGTGATGTAAGAGCATATCTTGATGAGAATCTTCCAAACAGATGGTTTGAACGAAGAAGTCTCATAGAATACCTTGCCAGTTCGCCAGACTTAAACTTAATTTAGACTTTACTGAAAGATAAAGTCTAAACGCCAGAAAACTGACGACACTGGAATAAATAATAGCCGTAATTGTGCAAGAATGCGCCACAATACAAAACAAAATGTTTGTTGAATTTTGCGAATCAATGGTCCTAGTATATTAAATTACTTATTAGTAAAACGCTAATAATTTTGAAAATTTAATGAAAAAGTTGTACATTTTAGATAGATTCTTTTGCAATTTAAATACAGTAAACCCCCCTATAACGTCCTCTCATATAACGTTCCCCCCTATAACGTTTGCGGCGGTTTTTTCATATAACGTCGAACCCCCCTATAACGTTCCCGCAATGATATAATGTAGCTTCGATCGCTTGACGATTACCATCCGGCGAAACTAAATAAACTATTTGATGATTCATCGGCACGAGGCTACGCACGAGGCTATCAGGAGCATTCCAGGGATATTCACAACATACAGTAAGAAATGTTTCTACTTTTATATCCATGGAACGAACTATAATCGAGTAAATCGATGCTCACAGTCCCTTTTTTTTTTAACTATTTGATTGCGTAATATACGCATACCTCTTAATCTTACACGATATGATCTAATTTCACAATAAGGTCTCTTGGCAATAATTATTTCCATATGCGCCGATTTCTTTGATGTTTAATTCTATACTTAGTGGTTGGAATAAAACATATTCCCGGAATAGTTTTTATTACATTTATTCATCATTTCCTTTAAATCAAAAAATAAAATTGAAAAACCTTAACCCCCTATAACGTCCCCCCCTATTACGTGGAACCTATCCCGACGTTATAGGGGGGTTTACTGTAATAACCTTTTGCACTCGAAGCTTTTTGAAGTCCTCAATACCTCAACACGAGTTATTTAATAAATTATTATTTTGGAGTTGTGCAATATTATCGTTGTTTATAAATATAGTGAGTATTAAAAACCTAAAATAATAATTTTATAAATGATACGTAATTGATTTGTTGCATGCCGCCATAGCGGCGGAAATAGGAGTGATACGGAAAATTTAGATGCCGCTTCTAGAGCGGCATTCGAGTTCAAAGGGCTAATTATATGTGAATAAACAAGTTATAATCATTCAAGCTGTGTATACATTTGACTGGTCATATCCTTGGAAAATCATTAAAGAATTACTCATGATAAAGAGAACAATTTCATTAAAATCGTATAAAATAGTATTAACTATCCAAGGATAAGAAAACAAAGCATAGAATGTGCGCACTTCTTTGTTGTTAGGACAATGAATTTAAGAGTTAAGCTGTAAGGTTTTATCACGTCGTCCTTTACAGGTCAACAGGGCACGCACCCTAAGAAAAAAACGTAATCAAAAATTATTTATACGAGTATTTCAATTCTAAAATGGAGTAAGTAAAAAAACTGAATGCTTCAGAGGAGATATAAAGTAGTTGCAAATAATAATGATAATCGTCTGGTAATTGCTCAATTTTTCTATTTTTATTTCATCCATAACATGATATTTATTTTCTACGTAAAATGTAAATTTTATTATTAAAAAAAATGTCTAGAATATGGCATCGCTAAAAATTTACAACGATGAATAAATTTTCACAAGCCCCAAGTGAACGGATGCGTTTATTAGCAGACCGTGAATATTTTTCATGTGAAATTTAATCGAAAACCGTGTAAATTTATTATTTCATTTATATTACAACCCATAAAAATATTTTTATGCACAGATAAAAACCAAAATTCGAGTTGATTTCAAATAACGCAATTTCTTTCGACTACATAACAAAAAATAATCGATTACATATATCAGTGGTTACGAATCTTTTTACGTATTTATTTATATAACTACTAAAAAATCGTGTAAATCGTACACGTCCCAGTTAAATTATATTGTTATATTACTTGGAATAGAATAATGTAAATTCTATTTAAGATATTTAAAATGGCTTACCATGCAATCCAGAGAGTCCGCTCTCGGGATCCGCAGTCTCCACCGACCGCTGCCGGCTATCACAATACTTTCGTTTTTTCTCTTTGTCCTTACAATCGACCGCTGCACTTTCGGCGAGGCAGCGCACATTATCGACACTCAGCTTATGCTTTCCCAGCTTCTCGGACGACACAGTAGAATTGGACTGGAATCGCCTATGAATCCTGCCGGCCAACAGGGCAATGGGACTCGAATGGTTCGAGTGAGACTTCTCATTCTCGGTCCTGATGGCCACCACCTTAGTTTCGACGAGCGCACTGAGGACGGCCTCCAGCCTAGCCACGTCCAGGATGCTCTTGGTGAGCGGGTCCGATTCGCAAGTGGTCAGGTCGTCGGTGGACACCGCTTTATCGGCGACCTCCACGATTTGTCTCATCATTCATCCGGAGGACGATGATTTGACCGGGTTCATCGTCACCGAGACACGTGTGCCATGGGACGCACTGATAAATATCCAAATCATTTTATTCACACTGCACAGACGGCACTGGTATCGCGAATCGCACGAACACTGACACGACGGAGCACTCGGCCGGAGCGTCGACGTTGCAATGAACTCCTCAGCACCGGCAGCCTCATTTGAGTCCCTGGTCGGGTCTCCAAGTGCAAGTGACACAATCTATTATTGGTCCAGTCACCTCTGGAAGTGAATCACGATCCGATTTCTAAATTTACAACAGGCGACACAAACGATTGTTACGGGCGCGAAAATCATCTGAAACAAAAATACATGAAAATTAAATTTTATTTAATAAACTAATAAATGTAATATAAATATATTCTGAATATATTTATTGTTTTGTTTTTCTTATAAATTGAATATGCCATTACGTTCGCGGAGAAACAATTTCCATATATTATTTATGTAAAGAACTAACTATTCATGAAAAGGAAATGGAAAGAAAAACAGTTCATAATTGAATATTCTCGGAAAGAAAATTCAGCACATAACTGAAATATTCCTAGAGTTTTTTTTTAATATTGGAGGGACCGAGTGTATTTATTCCCAATCAATTTTTGTAGACTCAATCCAGCAAACACGCAAGTATTTTTTTATTAATATTAAATGAGTTGTAAATGTATACAAAATATACCACATCGAAATTCAAACAGTGTTTCTAATGGTTTAATATTTTAAAAATTGTAATAGTTACCTCGGGGACGTTTTTGATAAGAAAATATATCGTATAAATTTGTCAAGATTAGCTTTCCATGGTCTACACCAGCGGTCGGCTAACTTTTTTTTGAAGAGTGCCGGATCGTAAAATATCTAGACACGGTAGTCAAACCTGAAGATATTTAAATGGTTTAACAGATGGAAGAATGTTTTTCATATACAACCTTCTAGTGAATAATACAATATACAGTGACATCTCGCTTAACAAACATCTCGCATAACGAGTAAATCAAACTGTAAAAATAAGACAAACGACGTTGTGCATAACGAGTGACGAAAAGAAGTGATGAAAAAATCATGCATTTTTTCAAACCTGTGGTCAGACATATTATTTGTAATTTTTGTGCAAAGTTTAACAACCCTTGCAAAAATGTACCCGAAGAAAACCCGTAAGCCAAATATAGCCGTAAGAGAATAAAATAACCGTATAAATGAAACGAAAAATCATTGAAGAGTGAGAACGAGTCCCACTCTCAGATAGTTTTAGATATATCACTTCCACATCGTTGCCTATCTCAAGATGATCAAATAGGCGTGAAAAGCTGTTACTAAGAGAACCCGGAAAGCATTGTCGAATGTGGGGTATGAGACAATACTCGTGGAGTCTGTAGTCAACGAGATGTGTCTTTGGCCAAAATAGATGAGCTTGTTAAAGAGCACAATCAAAGTTGACCACCGAAGAGCTTGCATTGTGTTTCACAGCAAGAAGTTATGGAGAAGTTTGTCAGAGGAGGTAATTACAAAGCAACAATCTTCTAGAGCACTAAGAGAAATGCTGAAAACATGGAAAACTGTTGCATTGTACATTGACAAGAATCCTAATAAGGAATAGTCTATGCACGCTACAAATTTATTTAATGCTGCATCTGCTGCATCACAAACTCGTAAAAAAATCGATCTTTTAGTCGATAACAAAAAGAAAATTCCACAATCGTCATGTAAAAGTGAGAAGAAAAACAAGGAAAGATTAGAAGGTTTGGAGTTTTTCTTGAGAAATCATATTACTATATATTAAGTTCTTGATACACGAAAAATATAGAAAAAGATCACGAATGTGAAATAATAATGTTGAAGTAAAACCCTATTTATTCAAAAAATAAATCGTTTTACGATAAAAAAAAATGCTTTTCATGAGCAAATAATATTTTGGATAAACTATAGATATTGCTAAATATATGTGTATTTATACAAAAAATAGCATATCCATTGCATTTAATCCAATAGAATTCTCTTTGTTGTTCGCGGGTCATGTACGACCGACCCAGCGCGCCGTAAAACAAAACTAATTAGTCCAAAACAATGGACCAATAATTTTATTTCAACACATCGTGTTTATTTTATTGAAATCCATTGAATTATTTGTATATGAATAAAAAATTTATACATTCCCCATAAGTCTGAATCATCATACAAATGCGATCAAATTGAAACGTTTCATAAACAGAGCATTAAGTATCGCTAAAATACGTGTAAACGTAAACAAACAATAAAAATCAATAACAGCGTTAAATCCGCATAAACATTTTCAGTTATTAAAATATTTATTTGAGTATTGTGAGGGCATGTCCCAAATTTTCGCGTATACTGCATTGCAGTACTTTCTGGGATCCTTGATCCTTGTTTAGCATAAAACCTATAACGTACATACAAGTAAAAATAAACGTATGACTGATTAGTATTATCGACTGCTAACGTACACTAACATACACGTGGCAGACGCTTCCATCATCAGGCGATGCCGACATCAAACGCGATCGCATAAATATTTCGAACGCCATTAAAACATCATTAGCACCGGTGAATATATGAAGAATTATCATAAACGCGCCATGTCATAATATCTGGGGATCAATAGATATTACAGAGGATTGGCTGGAGCGTTTCCTAAACGACGCTTTTGGTGATCGGTAATTTGATTAAGCAATTAATTCAGAATTAACGAAGGCTCAGTGTCGTGAGCAGTCAAAGGGACCCTCGTCTAATCGCGTTTAGGGGTCCTTAGTTACAGCGATCAACCCCAATTTCGACGACGACTTTAAACCTACGAAATAAATGCCGATTTAAAAGTGTATCTTTATTTTGGCGCCAATTGATATTTTCCACGCTTTTCCGCATCGAAACGTTTAATTCTAATTACATAATTTTTCACCATTTACGTTCATGATGATTTTTGAAAGATTTTCATAATATGTACATTACTGCGTTTATTTTATTTACGTATAGCGTAGATAATAAATAAAAATGATTCTTGATTTTATATAAAATCGCTATCATGTTGAGAAAACTATATCCGAATTTATTGACTAGTTCAAGGCCTTCTATAAATGAACATGCAGTTAATCAAACTATTCTAAACCAACGTCGATTCATCTACATTCTCTGAGATAATACCGAATATTAACCCTTTCAATAATAACTTCGTCAACTGTTAACTCTGCTATCTCTGCAATGCCTTCTCGACCAGTTGCATCTATTAATTCAATAATAATGAACAATATTTTTCAGATAAGAATAGTTTAAATTCTAATAATACCTTCTACAGTGTCAAAAATATTCAATCGGAACAAATGATCTGAAAAAAATCAATCGGTGTATTCGGAAAATTAAGTAGCTAATTTATTTCGAAATGGACAAAAAAATGGTTGAATTTTTCCATCTAAATTATTATAGAACAACCCTCAAAATGAATTAAAGACATCAAAAATACTCGATAAAAACGAATCTTCAGCTATAAAGAAATTTGCATCTCAGTGATGCATAAAACATTTATAGTTAAAGAGGATAGAGTAATCAAATTAAATGGAGTTTGGATGCTGTGTAAACTACTTCTGAATAACTAAGATCAGTAACAATATGCACTTCTTTGTTTTCAAAGCCCATGAAATACAATCTTAAAGAAAAACGTTTCTAAAATGAGGCGAAAGTTAATTATAATTCTATAATAATTAGTAGTTGTTGTTTTTTATAGGATCAAAAAGGTGTAATACACTATTAAAAAATATAGAAAATCGGAACATATGGAATAATTAAGAGTTAATATGTCGGGGTTGAGATACAATTATTTGTGATACCGAGATGAAAGTGAATCGAAAATATATAAATTATATTTTTAAAGCCTTATAAAAAAACAAAGTAAAGAGAAAATGTCGAGTCATAAATAATTACCGGTGGAGGTAGGAGAATCTATTGTTTGTAACCACTAACTATGAGTCAACGGGACGAGCAATTTTTGCTTTTACTAAATACATAAAGGCTCGGTTAGTCTTTGACATATGTTTTGTGTGGTGCACGTTACATATAAGTGGAATTTCTAACCCATAAAATGGAAAGCCAAAAAGTGCATATTCATCATATTAAGTTATGGGAATTAAAACAAGGCAATAGTATAGTATAAAAAATATGCGACGACGGACAAATTACGTAATTTGATTCTATAAAGATTCTAAAGATGCAAGGGGAATAAGTCTCTCACACTAATATTCCCCCAGTGTCAAACCACGACACTGGTTAATATTAATATTGTTTCAGTTGGATTGAAATTTATATTATTCTTTTTATAATTATTTATTCAACGAAGGATAGATGGCATTAAATTAATTAATTCCAACGCGTCGAACCACCTACCTAAATATTTATATAAAACATGCAAAGGTAGTTGGTCTCTTCCCCTTACATACCCCCCGGCCAGTGTTATAAAGAATTACCTTAATTCATAGTTTTAGTCGGACACCTATTCGACTAATAACTTAGTTCAGTCGCGCTTAACATACATAATAGAAAAAATATGCATGTTACCTACAAGCCACTGGTTTTTATATATATGTATATGGTTTTGATTGGTGGCAAGAGGAGTGGGATTTCTCCCCTTAATGGCGGACTACCTATTTCTAAAGCAAACATTCGTGGAAGAAAGGTTTTATAGTGAATACGCTGTCGACGCTAAACGCACAAACGTGTCTGTCCTAAAAAATGGAAAACGATAAAGATGACCGACTTTCTACCATATGACTCAAAAGGATTCTTCGATACTTTGGGCATCTCGCTAGAAAAACGATAGCCCGGAGAAGCTCGTCTTGGAAACGTACAAGGATGCAGTAGATGCAGAATGCAGAAAATCCTGTTGAAACAAAATCAAAAATAGTCACGATCCTCAGACATGAGGGTGCCAACTAAAGAAGGTTGTCGAAATATAATCTCAAATTAAACTTAAGAAAAACCGCAGATAAACATGCTCTGCGGCAGCTGTAAAGACTTCAGGAAAAACTATACCAAATACCTGATCTCGTAATTCTATTACTCGACCATGCGAGACCACATACAGCTAGGGTGACTAAAAAAATCTAGAGTTTAGATGATGTGTTTTACCACATCCACGTTACTCTCCGGATCTTACCTCGACAAAATACCACATTTTCTGTTTTTCACAACTACAACTTCTTCACTCTACTAATTGGGAGCTCAAGAATTGATGGAGCTCGCCAAAAATAGACAATTGTATGAAGAAGACAATTGTATGTCTGAAAACATACAAGGCAAATAAAGAAGAAGAACAGAACCTTCATTTCTGAAAAGCAATTCAATCAGGGTACCGAAAATTTTATTAAATAATAATTAATACATAAAAGATTAATATAATTTTGTTTAAAAAAAATAAAATACATGTCTGATAAATAAATTAATGTAATTAATGATACACCGCGTTGAAATAAAATCAAATGTATACGATAAATCACGCGAAAAATACAATTTAATGCGGAAATTCTGCGAGATATCGACGAAACAATTCATCATTCGCTTCGCGGTCATTATGTGGTGGATTAAAGGACTGAACACAAAATCCCGGAGAATTCGTTGCCAAATTGAGTCCCAATAAATTTATATTGGACAAATTGAGTCTTCGGATATTGAAACGCTGCGCATCCCGAATTTTGCAATTTCAACGGATTCATACAAAATTATAATTTAATTACGCACAACATAAAAATACTTCGATAATAATTTTCCATCGTAAATAACACAGAGCTGCGGTTTTCTGCACCGTACATTTTATATATATATATATATAAATTAAAAATATTTACGGCTCTCCATATAACATCTGTTTTTGTATATAAAATAGAAATTTTTACGACGCAATTTTCATAATAAAATTACTGAAAAGTGCGTAAAATACACGAAAACAAAATTATGTGTCAAATTTGTTTTATATAATAATAATTATTATAAATTATACGACATGCTCAATATCGCGTGAATATTTCACAACATCATGAATAAAAATCAAATAAGAGATTTGTCATATTCAGGATTGAACCCCTAACCTAGAGTACATTAATCTGCCGCAAAACCCACAAAATATTCTGGCTCAGTGCCATTGGAAATATTTTTCGTGCCGGCTGATTTTCACCATTTTTTTTCAGCCACACTCTATATGCTTCAAAGTTTAACCCGATAAATTCGGCATCATATTGAAACAGTCTTTCGAGATAAATCCATTGCAAAAAGATATCAATCCGCACTAATTTACATGTATTTTAATATGTTAGTAAACAATTTTCCATTCTGTTACGACGACAAAACAAACGTATTGTTATGACTTGGTATGTAAGATCCGTGCATTGTTAAAACGTCGCATTTTCCGCACACTTCCGGTCGGATGGCATCCGGTTTCATCGCCCGGAAGACCGTCTAGGGACTAGAGTCCTAGCACTTATAGATATATAATTGCAGGCAGCACTTCTTGTGTTACCATCCATGTGATAATGCGACATACTGTCGTTTGCACGGTTCTGCGGAACGGCTCTTGCGAATATACCAACCTCCTGACCCACTTCTGGGAAACGTAAAAAAAAATAAATTATTTATATGAGAGGTCAGGTAGCTTTTGCTTGATAAAAAAATATTCTCAATAAATAAATCTTCTCAGAATCGGACGAGCTTCGAAGAATTGCGAATTAAAACACGGCGATATAATCCATGTATAGAATTCTAAAGCACTTAGCACACATCGCATGTAAACAACCAGACAATTTAGAATAGTTATTTTCGAAAGGTCAACTGAATATATTAACAGAGATTCACATAGAGATAAATCTAAATATTTTAACAGTCAGCAATAATGTATATATGCTGTGTAAAGAAAGAATTAAATGCAATAGATTATAAAAATAAAGTTTTTCGCAATAAATTTCACGATTTATCTAGATTAAGTCGCAATGTCTGATTATTTTATTTAATCCGATAATAAAATAATATCTGATGTCTACGAATAAAACATTTATTTAGAATCATATTAAAGACAACCAATTTAATACAATATTTTGAATTGCTATCATATTTCTGAGTCTTTCAAACCCCCGCCACATCTCGAGTGACACTTTGCTCATAAAAAAATTCGACATCGAGCTGATACTTTTTCATCTACAGCGTGACAATTTATTTTTATGATACTCTTTGCCGAATCGCTTATGTGAAAAAAATGTATATGAACCCACATGTATATAATTTTTCGTAAGTGATATGTCATACAATAAACTTTCGAATTGACATGTCAATTTTTATTCCATTCGCGCAGAAAAACATTTATCTATCTCGTATATTCTCATGCTGCATATACGTATACATATGTGTTTATAGAGATAGATGCAGTTGGCATCATCAAACATTCATAGCCGCAGTATTTAGGTTAGGAAATACATCGCATGTCGTTTCCATTCGTTGTGGTTAGCCATTTACCACAAATTCATACATATTCACGGTGATATTTACCATTTGAATGCATAGATAATTATATGTTTAACTAAATAAAAATCGAATCTTTAGAGATATGTGTTAATTAAAATTAATAACTAATCAAAAAATAATTTCTACTTAAAAAGAATTATACATTTTTGAAAAAAAATATTTTTGGTTAAGAGATCCTTATAAGACTACTTTACATGTAAAGTAGCTCTTGTAAAGTTCTCTCCTAAAAATTATGTGCTTCTTTTATTGCCTTCATTTAGAAACACAAATAGAATAAAGTTCAATTATTCAGATAAATCCAATGCCTTTCTGTCAGTCGTTATTGTTTTCGTTTCAGATTATGTTTCGGTTAAATTAAAAAGAAAATGCGGATTATTATTTTCTATTAGATATGTATTTGTTCTACCATGAATTAGAACATTTTCTTCTTTATTTTGTAATAACCCATCCATCACGACGGCTTGAAAACAACCATATCATTCGAAGGAGGTCTCTCAAATACCCCAAGCATTTCAAGTCAAGATATTAATGAATTCTCATCAATATCTTGACATTTATTTTAAAAATGGACTATTATAAGAAAAAAAATGGTATTTAAATTTTTTAACTAATCAATATGACCCGTAAATAATAACGATCTCGCAGTACGTGTAACTCGTACGTTTCACTCACACTTAGCACATCGTACCGGATGCGAGCGAGAAAAAAAACATGGCGCCCTTGGCAACAGAAGTGAATATTGTTGTTATTTTTCGAAATTGGAGACAAAAACGATCAATGATTATTTATAATATGTATTCTTTAGGTTTATTTTATCCTTGTTTAGACATAGGCAATATAATCAAATAGCCTTTCTACGTTGTTCTTTGTCCTTAGCTAGCTGAAATTATTTTAGATCTCCCAAATCGGTCCAATCACATGTTGAGAGACAAATCACATTCCCCCCCCCTTTCTCCCCATTTTTCCATAATTTTAAACTTAAATAAAGCGATACTTTGGTCCCCAAAATATTTATCAATTTTAACGGCTTTTAATAGTATCCAGAAGTTCCAGAGCCGTAAAAATCGTAAAATAGTGTACTTTGGACACATCATTCGTGGTATCGAATACTAAAGTATCGGCTTCTATAGATAATATAGGCTCCGTAACTTTTGCAACTGGACCGGGTCCAGAATTGTTCCAGCTTGCTAAAGATACACATTTATGGAGAAAAAGAAAAGAGCGGTAGATCGACTACGTCCGAAAACAGACAAGGTACATGAAGAACAAGAAGAAGCTCTTGTCTTTTGTTCTTAAAAATTCTTCTTTAATTGTTTTTCATAGTTTTTATGTGTAGTTTTGTTCTCTGAATAAATTTTTTCTTCATTTTCTTTCGTAGCCAATACTTTGTTAATATCGTTTAAGTCTTATGCTTTTATAGACTTGCGCCTGTTTTTGTTCGCACTTTTTCTGTTATTTGTTCGTAAAGATTATCATTTTAAACTGACAATCAGAATTAAAGTCTGAAACCCCAGTATAATATCATGACAAAGAGAAAAAAAATCGACTATGAAGAAAAATATATTAAAAAGTAGTAGGTTACGCCTATTTGAGCTATTTACTAAACATTTTCCACGTTTTAAGATGTTGTAGAACGAGAGGAATTTTTTCAATTTTCTAACCGAGTTTGAGCGAAGCCGTATTACATGAATACTGTATTTATAGGGGGGTTTTCTGTATTTTTAATACTCAGCAAATAGCCTTTGTCATACCACGTCGTGTCATACAATTTCAATAATAAAAAAAACCATCGAAAATTATCACAGCACATTATTATACAGGGTGTAAAATTTTTTTCGTGTATTTTCGTTTCACCCTCCATATCGGATTATCTAAAAATAAAGATCCCTAAGTATATTCATAGACGATGACGTCACGTTTTTGAATGTGGCTATTGATTCACATTGTGGCTAAATATACGGTGGTTACATGTAATTCGATATGCGATATATTTAATTATCAACGGTGACTTGCGCTGAAAGATTATTACTCAGTATGAAATTCTTCGCTAATTATATTAATTTCGAATACTTTGCTTAATTGATCAATTAATAGGGAAAGGTTAATTTCTATGTCCCGAATTTGTCGAATGTTTCGAATACCATTCGACAAAATTTATTGCGTATTTTATGTGAAAGCAAAGTTTTAACAACCATTTATTGAATGTTTTGCACTGAGGCCCCAAAATCTTATGCTACCGAAATATATTGGGCCGGATTGTTTGATGTCGAATTCGGAATGGTCCTCGTAGTAAAACTTTGATTGCCACACTATTCGACGGGATCATTTGTACGAAACGTTATTCTATAGGTTTCGCATTAATAAATGGATCCCTCGGCAGGGGATGTATTGAATAGCAGTCCCTCGAAGTTCAATAAAGCAATATTATTTTGAAAATAATTCGATTTCATTATATTCGATTCATATTTCATTAATCTTCAAAAATTTAGATAAAATCACAAATATGTGTAGAGATTATTTTTTAAAACGATTAAGGATAATAATGGATAAATGGAATTCACTAATTAAACATTTAGTTTGAAATTAAACGCATTTTAACGCCGCATCCTTTCGGGACATTAATTAAACTTGATACGATGACGATTATTAATTATCCGCGAATAATATAAATTATTCGCTCTAAATTTCAATATAAATCCCAGTATGGCGTGGTGATAAATAATATCATGAAAATAGGCTACTCGTTTTTCTTGGAAAAATGGTCAAATTACGTATTTAAGTAAATTAGATAATCAAATATGATGAGAAAATATCTTTTCACATCAATTTCCATAATAAAATTACTTGAGGAAATGAGGAAAATATCATGCGTAAACACAACAAATCATTGATAGCGCAAAATTAACTTATGTAAATACTAGGCGTATCTTCGCAGTACATTATTTGCGGGTGTAGTTATATTACTTTTAAATAAATATTAAAAAATACAATATAATTTATTTATTAGTCCGTTTTAGTGCCATTAAGTTTATTAGAAAGTTACACAATTGTGGGTCGATTGTGGCAATAACATGTTGGATCTCCACCTCAAGTTCGGGAATTGTTTGTGGATAATTGTCAAACACACGCGACCTCAAAAAACCTTTCAAAAAATGATGGATGATGTCAAATCATACGATCTTGCTACCAATTTTAGTAAGCATTTTTTACACATGTTTTTTAGATCCAAATTAATCAATTCAAACCGGGTTGTCGCAATTATTTATATTGGAAAATAGACCCCAAACATTCAAGTCAAGACATATCTTGACCTTGCTTTAAAAAAAATGGATTATTCTAAGAATAAAAATAGTTGTTCATGATATGCTTCATAATTTGGTGGATATTTTGGGTTTAATTAATCGAAATGACGCGTAAATGACGAGCGCACTCGGCGATGTCCCGCCAATACAAAATAATACAAACGGTTTATAACATGTAGGATTTAATGGTTAAATCTACACATACTGAAACAACATTCTGTAAACAAATTAAAATACACATAAAGGTAAATAAAACTAAACATATTTATAAGGCTTTCTTAAACTAACGCTGCTTTAAAAAACGCATAAATCGAGGAATGAGTGAATAACGAAATCCTTGAACAGAGACGTCACACAATAAACATAAACAAATTATCGTAGTACAAAGACTACAGAAAGTCGTATTCTAAAGATTATTTCCAAGCATTGTTTTCTCGGTCATAACATTTGCATTACAAAATAAACCAAGTCACCAATCACGCATAAAAACATAATAGTAACGTGAAATATAACAATATAGAAGAGGATCAAAATATTTTTTAATCGTGTGCAAAAATTGAAAATTTACATTGAATGACATAATGAAATTTCATTTGAAAATAAAATAAATAATAAAGGTTCTAAATTTGACCCATGCAGAATACCGGAAGGTGTATTGTAATAATACGTTTGGAGTCGTATGTCACATATTGTTTCCTCTCTGTAAAGTAACTCGAGAAGAAACGTACAGGTCCGAATAGAACGGCCACCGGTCTCTAATTAGCAACAATCGATCTATCTCCTTTTTTAAATATGGCAGTAACTTTTGAAAGTTTCCACAAGTCTGGAAATTGGGACGAATATTTACGAAGTGTACCAAATTAACGATGGTTGCATACCTATTTTTTTTAAATATATTTTAGACAATTATTCACAGACACATGTTCATAAATCACATGCTGTACAGGATTCTTTTATAATACCATGTTCGTAATGTCGCAATTTGTGAATTCGTTTCATGAAACACTCTTTTTGTTGCGTTTCAGAAAATATTTCGCTTATCAGCACGCGAGCTGACTTCCAAATCGTTTGACTCTTTTTTCAAACAAAGGTTTCGCAACCCATCCTCTATTTCAGCAAACAAACATCTGGCGCACAATTTCTGACCATGGAAAGTTTGCAGACCATGACTCCGGCGGTGCGGCCACCACTTTCTGTCCAAACTTTTCCCATTTATATTTTATGCTGGTATATTTTAAATGGATCTGTTTTATTCATAAAATCCGCAAAAATGTTTGTTATCTCATCCGACAGTGTAACAACAGATTTGGCTTAATTGAAGTCCCAGGGCTGGGGCGGTGTTATGACAACGCATGCAAATTTTCGCCTAGCAAAGAATCCCATAACCGCGGCGTCGTTCGACAACGCCCATGAATAACAAACTCGAGCACACTTTCACAATTAACCTCTGCCGAAGCGGCAAATTTAATATCAGACCGCGTCGATTATTTATTTTCATCGAATCGTTAGGCATCCACAATGTGGTGAATTATCATAGTACATTTGCTCTACGGATGGAACGGGGATGAGCCGTGGGGGTGGGGGCGACACGAGAAAAACAATGTGACCGAACAATAAAACCAACGAATTGTAAATTTATGAAGCTCGTTTCGTTTATTGCTACTCGTCACCATTCCATTGAGACGCGTAAAAATTATTCTAGCGTATCTCCACTATGCATAACAACATAAATCACCACGTGTTTATGGCTGCGTAAGAAATCTTCGTGAGATACAAGAATTAATAGGTAGGAAGAAGGGAATGGGATGAGATATAATCACACATAAATAAGAATATTAATAAATCAAACTACCATTAAGCCCCCGGTGAGTACTTAGGGTTATAAATATTTTCGTATAGGTTTTTATACGTACAACCCTCGAAACCACACTGCTGAAGTATGTACATTACACGGGCGAGGGTGAGTCGAAAATTATTCGCACAAAAAATATTTTAATATATTTAATATCCTTGGTTTTCAGCACAGTGTCCATCTGTCAACAAGCTTTCGTGTTCCCTCATTAAAAATGTATTAGGCTGAGTTAGCCGAACACGAATGTAGCGATGTCATCACTTCTTCATCAGAGATGAGTTTTTATTCTCTTGGGGCTACTGAAAACAAGATCAGGACAATAGCAAGGATGTTTTAACATCCCAAAATGTTATTTTTCAAAGGATTGAGAGTATGAATAAAAAGGCTAAAATCAAATATAAACTGTTCAGTACATCGATTTTCTTATTTAAGCCGACATAAATCTGTGACATATTGTCCAAAGAATATAAAATATTTTCTCAGAAATATTTATGTGATATATTAGAAATATGTATATAATATTATTAAATTCGGATATAATATCGTTGAAAAATCAACAGAATATAGAAAAATATTGATTGTTTTTCATCAATAATATAGATGAGAAAATAAGCTCAACATCTTAGATCAATATAGTTGAAAAATATTTATTTATACACGAATATGAAAATTCGGGGCTCTATTTTACCTCAATATTTATTCAAATATTTTACCAAATATATTCTATGCATAAAAATTTGGTCTAAATTAGGCTATTAAGATTAAGATCTGCTCTATTAAATGGAAAATAATGTCATTTTGCTTTAAGATAAAGCTCGTTCATACACTTCAAGAATTCTCATCCGCTACATTCTCCACACATTGCCACGTCCATTTTTTATTATTATTCGTGTAATATTATAATTCTTTAAACTTTTCAACTCTTTATTTTTGCATATAAATGACAGAAATATGAGACTCGTGAGTTATATGATATCTGGTATACAAAAAAATATATTATTTATATTAGAAATCGATAGTGGCGCCATCTATTGGTATCAATCATAGGTATAGTCAATCAGGACATTTTTATGAAATAAAACATTGGATTATTACTTATCGGCTCAAAATAGTCGATTTTTAAACATTTCGCATGTTTAAAAATCGACTATTTTGAGTTTAGTATTTTTTTACGTAATGATTTTTGCTTCTACAATATATATATATATATACAATATAATTCTATTGTCGAGATATCCAATGACATTAAATAATTAGTCATTCTTCATATAATATCGGGGCTTTGATCCGGAACTGAACCGAAAAAACAATCGTCTATTTCGATTCGGTACATGTTAAAAAATTTATTACCAATAAAAACAATTAAAACATAATCACTTGAACCTGAACCAACATATATATTTTCAATTGAACCGAAAAAAATACGGTTATATTCGCTATGAATAACATCCAGATAACAGACATAATTTGATATATGTGTACATGGATATTTATATACAGTGGCGGTTTGTGGGTTAAATATTTGGGGTTGCTGCGGAATATTAAAAATTAAAAAAAAGTATATTTCGTATATTTTTTATAATATTAAAAATAAGGCGAGGTAAAAATACTAAATAATATTAATAATAATAATATAAGTGACAAGCAGCACGTGGCTCGAAGAAGCTGAGTCAGTATTACTGACCTACAGTGGCAGCGCGACACGGCGTTTAGCGGGGAGACCCCCGCCCCGCACTCCGTTACCTGCCCGCATCCGTCACGATAATATAATACGACAATACACGACGACTACAGCGCTGACAAGCGGGCAGCGCTCTTGCTCCACACCGCGCGGAGTAACACTGCCCACGAGATTATTAAATATAAATTATATTTATATTTTTAGATACATTATACATAATCAAAAGACATATACATTACTATTGTATATAAAATTATATTATTTCTTAATTTGTTTAGGGGTGCTACAGCTCCGCAGTGTATATGGACGAACCGCCTCTAGATATAAATGATGATGAAAATACTTTCACAAAAGCATAATTTTACATCATTTCAGTAATAAATATATTTATAAAAGAAGAACCATACAATGAATGCTTAGTTTGCGCGAGTTTCGTCCGTTCTTTTTTCGAAACTGTTTCGTGGAAACATATTCCCGTGTTCTCCCGCAGGTTTTTCAAATTTAAAAACTCATTTGTAGCACTGGGCGTATGTGCGGCCATAAAAATAATTAAAATTATTCGGAGGTCCAAGTGGTCCGTGAAAAAAAAAGGAGTTTTCGCAATGCGCAAATCCTCGCGGCGGAGATAACCCGAAATGACGGACACCACCGCGACTTATCCAATATTCATATTTGTAGGCCCGCGCCGACAAAAAGGAGGGACCCCTGGCCAGGGGTCCGCAACCTTGTTTACTCAAGAATACGTGTCTTTGAATTATTCACAGAGGCAATTACGACCGCCGTCTAATTTTGCAGTGAAATTCTCCGCGAATAAATTACCAAACTTTTCACCGTGGCACATCACTCTAATTTGGAAGAGAGGTGGAGGCAGACATTTTTACTGAATCTAATTGAAAAACTTTATTTAAAAGCCGCTCGAATCGCATATTAGACTGAATTCAAGTGAAAACGCAAAATAAAATTTAAAAAAAAATGAGATATATTTAAACGGGTATATTCAACCGTATGATTGTCAGCAGTGGGTTAAAGAAATTCAATTCCATCAGACAATTGCCAATGCCCATAAAACGTCTTTAAAGGAAACTAAACAAGGAGGATTCACAATGCGATTCAATCTGCGGTATACAGTCCAAAGGTCTTTGGCTATACGTTTCATTTTCTCGCTATGCCTTCCACAAACGAATCAAAAAAACTTTCAGCAATTTTCACAAATCACTTTAATATCCTTGATTGATCAATAAAATGCGATCTCTATTCTATTAATATATTTACATACATAGAGATAATTAATTGCGATATCATGCATGCGGAAATATAACGTTTGAATATGAAAGTTGCCTAATAATAAATAAATAATATGAAAGAAAATACGAGACATCATTATTTTTAACGATTTCCTCTCATAACCATAACACTGATCGTAATACACTTGCCAACAAAATGAGTATAATCCGGATTATAATAACAATACTTTGCATTATTCTTTTTCATACATTATCCCATTCAGAATAATATTCATGTATTATATTGGAAATAATATATTACATCGTTAGCGATAACGACATCTGGATTTTTTTTCAGGCAATCCATAAAAAAGAAACATCGCGAATTAGTCGCCGCAAAGATGGTCTAATTTTAACACCATATAGAAAATTTGGAAAATTGCCAAATACCGTAATTGGTCACCGTTTTATGTTAAACAACTGAGATAAATAAAAACAGACAATACACTCGGCAATTAAGAACAAATATTCGTATATACATTAAAATAAACATTTTTTTCATGAAAATAAACGTTGGCGGGGTATTCAATTTCATATAGACTAAAAGCTTTTCAGAAATGTTATATATTGATATTATACATCCTTATCCTTTTCAATTTCCTGAAACGACAGCTGTCAAAAATGCCAATATGCCCAACAAAAGCAGTGTTATCTAATTTTTATATCTGATTCTCGCGTAACAGACTACATTTGTACTATCAATTTTTTTTTGTAATAAATAATTAAATTTTTCATCCGAACAGAGCTCATTATTTGTCTTTAAAACTTGGTTGTGAAGCTAAGCTTTAGTTATGCCGAGTTTATGTTTAAGTTTGTTTGTTAATTATCGGCGGAGTGAAGTATATTTCACTGTAGCGGAAAATACCGTATATTATACAACGTCCGATATTAGAAGAAAAAAAAACTTATTTTACCATAGTTTTTCGCTGGTACAAACTGATTTATGGTCCGATTAAATAAACATTAATCTTGTATTGAAAGTTTGCCAAGCGGTACGGATGGAACAAGACAAATGCTACCAGCAGATTAGATAAGACCGACAAAAAATTCAATATATGTATATTAATCATTGGAAATCCAGAAAATTTATTATATTTCCCGATTTGCGAGGTACTCGTTTACGTGGATTCATTTACCGCGATCTATATGTACATAACTAAAAAAATGTTTACTAACATTTTTAGAAAAAAAATAGATTAAAGAATCTATATATAAACAACATTACTGTTTTGTAGTAATGCGTCAGGTATTTAAATCCTTATGAGTAATCTTCAGGTTCATTGAAAGCCCAATTAAAACCCTGAATGGATGCTGCAGCATTTATATGAGGGATCAGAGAGCTTTCTTTTACCTATTATTTTTAATATTTATTCCGACGTTACTTCTAAGAGTTTTATTTGTAACCATTTAAATAATTATATTTGTATCTATTAAGTCCCCAGTAAATCAAAAATATAATTTTTATCCTGCTTATCCGGATTATTTAACGAATGTTTTATCTTAGACACTAAAAATTATTTGAAGAAGAAAAGCAATTCGCTTAAAATAGTTAGGGGTGCTGCGAAAGATTAAAAATTAAAAAAGTATATTTTTAAAGTTACTCGGTATGGACGACCCGGGACTGCTCCGAGTCGCAACGCATCACTAAGCTTAGCAACAAGATAC
This sequence comes from Philopotamus ludificatus, assembly GCA_022495035.1. NCBI lineage: Eukaryota > Metazoa > Arthropoda > Insecta > Trichoptera > Philopotamidae > Philopotamus > Philopotamus ludificatus. The sequence continues at coordinate 55,529 of JAGXCT010036082.1, read as the reverse complement.
CTCCCCTCACTCCGCTGTCGCCCCGCATCCATCTAATACACGATGCTGGTAGCGCTGACGAGCAGACAGCGCTCGTGCTCTACACCGTGCGGCGTAACACTAAATATGAATTTAATTTATATCTTCATATACAAAATATATAATATGTATCTATTGATTATATATACTAATATATAAAAATATATTTTTCCTCAACTTGCTAGGGATATATTTTGGTCATCTCATAAATAATACGATTTTTATACAATACATTCATCCCACGCTTAGCACTAAAGATATGTTCTGCTAGATCACCATGTTAAACTAAATCGTGTAAAGCTAATTAACTAACGTAAACGAAAACATATTTGGGAAGGAAAGAAGTTATATTTTCATTTCTTTTCTCAATCCTAACCATTGCTTTGTTTAAATTAATTTTATTTAAATTTCAGTTGTGCCCTATTCATATTGAAGACGATCCAAAATAAGGATTTTTGTCTCTAGAGAATTAATTTCTCTAGTCTTTTATAGATTTGGGTCTAAATGTATTTATAAAATACTTTTATTTATTTGTCAAATTAAACATTTTATCAGCCGCTTGGTTTAAAACGATTGATCGAATAGATGTGCATCAGCAAGATTTTTTTTCAACAAAACAGAAACCGTGTTAAACAAGGGATGGGTGTGCTTATTTAATTTTTCAAAATTGAAACGTATATTCTTCTTGATTTTACAATGCTCGACTTGGTAGGCCTCTACTTTAAAATTCCTCTGTCCATGATAAAAAATAATCCTACAGTACTGCTTTGACCTCAGAATTCATAGTTTTCTATCTAAATGATTTTAGAAACTACTGAATAAATTATAATCAATTCAGTCCCGCGAAAATGGTAAATGGAGCATCGTTTTGTCTTGAAACTAAAGATGTTCATTTTTCTTCTAACGCTAACTTAAGTCACTCAAGCTGATAGCAGATCTACTTTGATATCGTTTGGTTTGGGTTTTAAAGTTCAATGTGGTCTAAACCATATAAGGATAAAGACCATCTTTAGCCTGGGGTGGTAGTGTATTTTCTTGTCGACCCTTTTCTCGTCACCATTCGATCCAAAAAAGGTTCATTCCTGATACGTGAGATCAAAGTAGAGCACTCTCTCTACGCACGATTAGACGCAAAAAGATTGCGAGTAGCCCATTGACCCAATTTGCTGACTTTTTCGATGGCACACAGGTGTGATGAATTGTGATATGACAAAATCAAAGCGAACAGTTATGATTGGATTTAGTTCACCAGGATTTGCACGAGCTCTACAGATCCTGCAGGACGAGGCTTGTCTTCGAGGCTGTATTTTCCTGCTCGGAATTACCGATACCACCGTTGATCCAGGCTTATGCTAATTATCTGATCCCCATACACTACATTAACATCCCTCACACTTTTCGTTATACCAACTGTTAAAATCTTCACTCTTTAAAGCTCGCATTTAGAACAAGCTTTAAAGGCTGTTTATACCGTCCCTTTACGATATTTAATTTGTGCAATTGTAAAAACCAGATGACCTATGGGATGTATAAACAAAAATATATACAGGTTAGTTGATATGGATAAATCCAGAAGATCCTGCTGCTAGATACGAATCTGATGATAATAATAAGAATATTTTTTATTTTAATTAGTTGCGTATCAATGTGATTTTTTTTAACATGTGAACGAGTCTCGATTTATGCGTATTTTATTTTTTTTAATTCATTCTATCGTATAAATCGAGTCATGAGTATAATATTTTCAATTGAACTAACATTGTTAAAATAGATATGATGAATTTAAAATCGAGATTTCCTCGGGGATTAAATTTATCATTTTTTTTTCATTAAAAGGGTCGTTGAATTATTGGAATTGCACTCGGAGATGATTTATCGAGACCGAGAGGACCATTAATCGTTTGGCTCGCGAATTTTTTTAAAAATGTTATCCAATTTCCATATTGGATAACTCATGCCGAACGCGTTTGAATAGGCTCGCCGGATATGAATAGACTATTACGGTTTGCCTTTGAAAATCCCTTTTCTTTAATTTTTCCCCGACGCTGGAAAGAGTTAGACGGGGACGGGGAGCAGTGAATGGGGATGAAAATTCAACAATAGAAATGCTCCGGACATTTCGGACGGTTTGATTTCCTTATCACGACTCGGTAAAAGTCCATTTTTCATGAAACACATTTCTCCAAATGAATACAAAGCGACTTCTCCCTAATAAATTGATCTTTAATATTCTAAACACGATTTTAAATATTTACTATGAATTAATTCATTATCGGAATCTGTTCCGGCATAATATATTGCTCTTAATGAAATATAATTTATTATCATGGAAAGATCGGACTTTAAATAAAACGTGTATATATACAGTTTTCTATGCTGCGTTAATAAATGGCAGGCACTTTATCAACCTGTTAAAGTAATTTTAAGGCTTTTACCAACAGCCTTGCTTCATACGTACATAGATTTTGCATTACATAATATTATAGATATATTCGGTAAAATAATGCAATGATTTGGTCTGACTTCAAAGATAACCTACTTTAAGAACAAAGTTGTATTGCGGTTCATATACTAAAGCTCTCGAAGGCATAAAGCTTTTTGCAAAGCAGCTAGACTTTCATTTGGAGAATTTCTAACAATGTCTCCAAGCGCCGTAAAATGAATACGTAAAACTGATATTATTTAATCAAAACAAATACATCGTATAGTTATTTGGTAATGCTAGTTATATATAAAACAGGTGTAATCAACCGTTACGAATATGTACAAAATTGGCCCCGGTTGACTCCATCAGTGTCCAAAGTGTGTTCCGCCACGGGATCAGAATGTAAACTAACCTAGCCTATTTTTATCTACTCCATATCAAATATTCAACGACCCAATTCAAATTTGACGTTTTCCCCGAAAAGTAAACACGTGACCGTATTGAATATTAAACGGGTATCGACATTGGCAATCAGCGGTTGCGAATTAAATTTAAATAAATTTTATTGCGATCATATTTTCAATGAGCCGTGTCGACGCCGAGCATCCTTGATTAATTCGTCCTCGATTAAGGGATACGCGAGACAAATATGGAGAGTAAATTCAATTAATTACAATATTATGCATAATCAGCGGGGGTTTAGTTCGTGAAAGCGAACTATGTAGTGGCTCAATGAGAGCTCTGAAATTATTAGGGAGTCACATCCAAGGACCCGTGTACTAGATTCGTGATTAGACCAACGTGTCGGAGTAACCGAATAATATAAAAATATAATAATAGCATTTTATATATAAAAAAAAACATACAATCAAGCATTTTTAATTAATTGCAAATATTGATAATTAATATGATGACCTTTCTTGTTGAATGTAAATTGTGCTTTTAAAAAAATCACTGCTCACTCTCACAAGTTCAAAGTTGATAAATTACTAAACCAGACGCTCCTCGCATTTTTCAGCTATCGACTGATGCAATCCCAATTTATATCTGTCAATGTATTGGAGTAATGATTATTGGAGTGGTGATAAAAAATAAAAATGTTCCAATATTGGAACATTAGGCAAAAATGGCTAATGCAATTTTAAGATATATATTTGAGCACATTGTTTTGGTATAATGCGGTTTTAAAATTATAAAATACATCTTTAAGATTAACCGATCCGTCACGGTGACTTGAAACCAACCGCGTCGTCTGAATGGGGTGTATTTGTAATGGAAAATAGACCCCAAGCATTTCAAGTCAAGATATTGATGAATTCTCCATCAATATCTTGACTTTATTTAAAAAAATGGATTATTCTTAGAATAAAAATAGTTATTCATGATATATATGAATAGAAAAATCCAAAATATCGACCAGACAAAACAGCCCCAGACTAAGGACGCGCCGGTCCTCCTAATTCTCGCGGCGCGTGTTACTAGTACGTTTCACTCGCACTTGGCACATCATACCGGATGCGAGCGAGAAAAACATCGCGCCCATGAATACAGAAGCGAATATTGTTGTTTTTATTTTTTTTCGCAATTGCCGACAAAAAAGGGCAATGATTATTTATAGTATTTAGGAAGGAAGTATCATTTTCGTCTTATTTAATTCAAAACTAAGAGATGTTCAATTCCAAGACTGAAGAAGGATTCATCAAAGGTACACTTTTTGAGTCAATATTTGATCGCCAATTAGGCCAAAAAAGCTATAGTAAACACTCTAAATTTATTTAAACTTAAACCAAATCTAAGCTTTTGATAAATGTAAAAGCTAAAAAAACGATAATTTAAAGGGACAGAAATAATAAAACTTAATTGATTATAACCCAAAAAGGGGCATGGATGAATAGAAGGATCTTTGAAGTAATAGGCTGCCACAAAAAGTATTGCTGTTATCAGATAATAATGCTGCTTTTCATCCAAATGAAAGCATTTATGCTTGCAATTTTGTTACCACATATTAATTCTTTAACCCATTAATACTCGCGTATATTTTTGCATTAGGTTTGGTCCATATAACTTCCCAGTGCATCCGTTAGTGGGTTCATAAATTTCATTGTTTCGATTTCAAGAAACAGATATTTTCTCTAACAGAATGAACACGTCACGTCATCCTTTACTGCTACAGAAAATGAGAGAATGCGAAAATAATCATTGAAAAAAAATATAATTTAATAAATAGAAATGAAAAGCGGATACTCTATACTAATTTTAAACGCCAATCGAGTTAGGTGGATTGGGGTAAGTATTCAAAGTATTTCCGAACTAAAAAAATAAGGAAAATATTTTCTTAATTGGTTTTTCCATTTGAAACACAAAGATTGTTTTTTCATTTTACCTATTGCCACTAATAAACATATAAATTATATCTTACATTTTATAACGCAGTTTAGATACAAAACAAAATCAGTAATATTCGTTCTACCGTAGAGAAAAATTTCGAAAATTTTAATATAATAATATGATAGCTATTAGAAAAATTTGTAATAATATTAGAAAATCATAATAGAATTTGGGTAAGCAAATATCACTCTCTAATAAATATTAACCATGTTAAAATATTAGCTCGGATTATCCATGCTTTTCGATTATCCATTCGATCCCTCATCGCCGTTATTAACTGGAGTTTACTGTATTATCGAAATTAGAGTTCTAAGAAAACGCAGATATTGTTTTTTTTTTGGAGAGAGATGGAAATTATATTTATAGCATATTTTCTATACGGTTAATTTTAAGCATCAGATTCGGAATGTAATTAGAAATTATATTTTTTAATGTATCCAAACAAACTTCTAAAATTACTCTAAGTCTGCCGCGAAAGTTGTTACATGTATAAAATATATTATACAAATTTCTTCATCATAACAGCTGTCGCATAAGAACGTGACGAGTTTTCTAAAATTGAACACAAAAATAAACAATATAGAATTATTTTTATCAAAAATTTACACGATTCATATTTTATATATTGTAAAAGTGTACTAAATCGGGAGCAATAGCATGTATCCCCTTCGCGAATATTGAATTTCTCAAGGACATCGTGAACAATGTACAAATCCTCGTTGAAAATACATTTCGTGAAGGTCATTCAATGTCAATATGGAAATACGACCGAATAATAATACGTCGCATTGAGCCTTTGATTCTATTATGCTCGAAATCGACGTCGCAACAAAACGCGTTAATTAATAACGGACGAAGATCGCTGGGGATTGATTTTCGACGCGACAATGGAATTTTCTCGACATCGACGTCGAACGAGCTCACAACGAGACGGACTCGAGGTGCGATTAAAGGATCTCGAGAGGGATTACGCAGAAAAATGTAGGGAAAGAAAATTGACAGGACATAAACCGTCGACGACATCGGCGGAGATATTTTTCGCATATTTCGAATCCGTCGACTTTAATTTCCTTCGCGCTTTATACGCGGGAGATCGAATAAATAATGATGTAATGGATATGCAGGAAAATAGCATAGAAATATCAAAGTTTAATTAAGACCTCCGACGTGTGTAATAGATACATTTTACAATTGAATCGATACGTATCGCAAATACTCGAAAAAACGGCCTATGTTTCATCAGTTATATATTGCGTTAAAAATAATAGAGTTTAAATTTTGATCGATGACATATAAAAACAAACGAATATCAATTTTCCGTATTCATTTGTTTGGTTCGCTATATTGCACAATGAAACGGACAGCACAATACATTGTGCAAATATCCACCGTATATAATTAAACAATAGCGGGGGGGGATGAAACAAACTCCGCGGTACGGGGGGGAGAGCATCAGGTATTTCGCAGCCTCCCCCGAAACTAATCCGAATAAATGCAACATGTTGAATAGGGGATCGAAACGCATGAAAGAGTTAGTTACCCAGGACGTAGGGCGCAGCCCCATCAACAGGTAGAGCGGCGCGTGCGGCCGCCGGCGCCCCCCGCCGCGCACTGCCGCGCACTGCGGGGCGTGCAGCCCCCGGCGCGCCCGCCTCGCCTCTGTCGATACCCGGGCAACCAGCCCCGCGCGCCAGGAGACTGCGACTACCTTTTTTAATTTCGTCGCCGATCGTTTGGCCCTAACACCCAAATTGGCGCAAACTTCAAATCGCCGCCAGCATAAATATTGCCATTCGAAAAAAACATTTATTACGCGTTTTTGTTTTAAATACGATTATTTTCGAGCGGTTGCCGATATTTATTTAAATATCGACATTAATTTAAATTTGATTTTTATGAATGTTATATAAGCTAATGTTAATATAAGCCCTTCTCTGAAAATAAACTATTTAAATCTAGTAACGGATCTAGTAAATAGAGAGCCAGGAATGTAGTAGTATCGAAATAATGATTTATCGTCTGAGATTTAAGAAATAAAAATATAATAATGATCGTATCCCTCTTGTGTGGACTATCATTCGGAACTATAGTTTTTTGTCTCGTTAATAGTCGATTTAAAATGGAAAAATAACGCTATTATATCGAATATAAAATGGAATCGTGTACTTATGGAACAAGAATTTTACTATATTTTGCAAATAGAGGATATTGAAATATAATACGATAACCTTAATTAACAGGTGGACAAAGAGAATGCATCGAATAGTCGACAATCCTCATTTCTTAAGCAAGAAGACGTAGTTTGCTGACACAAAACTGATATTCAAACATTTGCTGCAATGGCACCACAGGCGATATAAACTCTCTTTTAAAAGATCTGCAACACCATTCGAGCTGATAGTTACCGAAGTCAATCAAACCATTCAATTAACATTCAGATGAGTTTCAATGATTTTATTAAATATAGAATAGATGAAAAAAATCTGCATAGAAAATTGATTGAGTCTTGTCTAGAAGAGGTCGTAGATTCGAAAGATCGGAAGCATACATGGACATAAATTGCCCATTTAAGAAGAGTGTTATTCTACGTTAGTAATTGGGATCAATAGTTCTACCCAAAATGTAATTGGAATAAATAAAAAAAGATCAGATCTGATTTTCGGGAAAACGCGTCAATTAAGAAATATCGAAAAAAGTATTAATTTGACGTTTTTTTATAATTTTATATAAAATATATGCCTCAACTTCGTCATAATAATAAAAGCTAATATTTATTTTAAATGAAATACTTTATAATCCGTAGACGACTTAACTCTTTGACGATCCTTGAAAAGGAGGATTAAAATATTATCACAAACTCCGTCACGAAATTTAATTTAACTCGATGCAATATTTTATAAATTATCTAGTTTAATATTCTAATATATATTTTTGAGTCATTCGAAACGTTAAGACGTTTCTAAAGAGTATTATTTCATTGTGAGCTTTATCAGTTTTATACTAAATGTCTGAAATTCTAATAGTAGCATCTTATTATTTCCGAAACGGAATGGGAATTTTCCGGATGTGAACACTTCAAACGAATAAAGCATATCACCTGTAAAATTGTAAAATTAATAATCGAATTATTTTTTTATTAAGGAAGCGCACAGATTTAAAGCAACAAAGTTATTCAATACAATCGATTATGTTGACTAAGAGCAACGGCACTCCTGAGGATTCGAATCTCAGGCAATGATGGATGATCCCAAGTCATGAAAATGATACATATTGTACACAAGATGTAGTGATATACATTATAATATTATACGCTTTAAACGCTCGAAACTAATTTAAATACAATGCTGCATCAATAAAAAAATGTTATACCAATCATCTGTCAATCATGTGGATATATTTTTGTATGGGCGCCAGATAAAAACAAAGATATTCTGTTGTACATCAGGGATTCTAAACATCATTTAATTAAAATTTATAGTATAATAGGTCAACTCTCCTATTGCGCCGAAATAGGGACCACATTATAGAAATCCGCCCTATAGAAGACTAAGCACCCAAACAAAATTTAGAGTTTTTTTCCATTCGAAGATAAGGCAAACAGAAAAGTAATAGCATTATTTTTTACATGAAAAGTTTATTTTAACAAGCACTATACAAATATATAAGATAATTTCTATCGTTTTCTATAATCTTTCTCTAGAGTTTAGATAATTTTACGATTCCTCTCTTGTAAAATTGTAGTGTTTTTACGTTTTATAGTGAAATATTTCACTAAAGTGAATGTTCTAAAGATCTGGATAAAAATATGAAGGTCAAAATCCAACTCCCTGATTTTTCCTGTGTGATAATTGCCGAACAATAACAGGGTGGAAGCGTTTGAAAAGTGGTGCTACCGAAGAATGATGAAGAATACGTCAAAAATACAACCGTCCTTCGACTGCTTCGCAGGAAGCGGGAGCTTCTGGATGCCATAAAAACACGTATAATTAAGTACTTTGGGCACATCATTCGTGGACCAAAATATCGCCTTCTGCATGCCATTATGGAGGGAAAAGTAGAAGGTAAAAGGTGGTTGGAAAGAAAGAAAGCGTCGTGGCTCTGCAATATTCGTAACTGGACCTGATTGGGAGCTCCAGAATTGTTCCAGCTTGCTAGGGACTCTAATTGATTGTCCAGGTTTCAATAATTCATAATGAATTACGCCCAAAATATCTCAACAACCACAAAGAAGTATGTTTTTCGAGATTAAAGATGTTCGAGGGGTTGAAACTGGTACTTGAGTCGAAGAAAGCCATTGTTTTTCTCCTTGAGTAATAAGTGCAGAACCCACTTTTCATCACCAGTAACAATCCTTCTCAGAAACGGATCAGTTTCATACCTAGCAAGAGCGACGAACAGATGGCTATCCTTTGTTCCTGCGCTGTTAGTGAAAGTTTGTGCAATACCCCAATTCCTTATCCATTTTTTTACCTAAATTGTCTTATTTTATTAACCAGGGACAACCGAGATCTTATAACAATTTCTTAATGGGTTTGCGAGGGTCGGATTCCGACAATGAATTTAAAGCGGCATCATCCAGTTTTAAACTTCATCCTGATCTTAGTTTATCGTTTAATCTATACCATCACGTTTACATTTTTTGAACCATCTATGGCATTTTCGAAATTTTAAGACGTCTCCATAAATTTCGAAAATGGTCCCTGTGGCATTTTTGGATTCAATCCCTTATGGAATAAAAATATCATAAAAAATCGAAAATATGTCTCCTTAATCTCTGGTCTTGACATTACTGGGGATAAGAAAATAGATACTGTAGACTAAAAATACCAAATTGTACAGGTTTACTCGACGGCAGTCGGTGACAAACTGATGTAAAATACTTTACTACATATAACATTTCGGTTTGCCATAAATTTTAAATGATCTTGTTCTAATTTTAGTTTGTTGTTATGACAGGAAGCGCTATAGGAGGGTTGACGATACACATAATTGAATTTGTCGTCAGAACTGATGAATTTATAGCACTTGAATTGAATAAATTATCAAAAATAACCGATCTTATATAGGCTTGGACGAGGAAAATTAAATAATAATAAAGTCTTAAACATCTTAATTATCATTATTATATTGTAGCATTTTTTATAATCGTCAAGGCATTTTTGGTACACAATTTTTGATATGGTGTATAACTCCTTGAGCGATTCTGTCTTTATCTCTTTAATGTTCTTTAAATGTCATGTTTTTTTCATCTTCAAGATACGCCAGGAATAAGTGTACCAACACAACAATAAATAATATGTCAATTGAACTTCGAAAATCGAATTAAATGTGTTAATCAATATTAAAGCTTATGTAATAAACGATGTATCAAAAATGCATCATTAATTTTGAACCCAAAACTAATTGAATCTGTTACAGTGTATAAATTTTCTAATTCGTTGCTTTTGAATACGTTTATATCAAGTGTACTGTGATTAAAAATGAGCGATGGGATCATTACTTCTATTAAATGGTCCGGAAAATTATATTAAATCAATTTATTGGATAATTTTTTCTGCAAAATACATATTATTTTGTAAAATTTAATAAAAAAAAAATATAGACCTGAATGCGATATATATTTTCGGCTAATAAAAGTAGTGTAATAATGAGAGGTAATTCTGAGGTGGCAGGTGCGAGGGGTCAGAGGCGCGCATGCGCGGCCCACGGACCCCCGGATGCTTTGTCTTGTAGCTCGTGTCTGGACCCCACACGTGACGTACTGCGGACTCGAAATAGTTAATTAACCCTTGCGGCACCAAATTAAATCGAGGGGACCCCCGGGTCACGAGCCCTTCCGATTAAATTGCGCGTGAACATCCCGAAACCATAGATTCTTTCGAGATGGCATTGCGGTCCATGGGATGGCGCGCACAATAAGTCATTCATTAATTAATCCGAGATAGGATGCTCTAATCGGCTCAGGGCTCTAACCCCCGGCATTCAATTAAAAGATTGTTAATTTATTTAAGAAAAAAATATATCCCCGGATTGCTGAAACGGATAAAGGAAAAAATGTACAGCGAATATTTGCAATCCCTAAAATTTCCTTTGTTCTTGAATGCGCGTATTTGTTTATCAAATTAGTTTTAATGGATAAATATTTTTTTATATGAAAATAGAACGCGTTTTGTGTTTCCAAAGTAAACCTGCTCAGCCATTAGTTTCATCATCTATGTATATATTTCAGTCTACTATTATTAACCATGATATTTAAAAAAAATGTTATTATATGCTGAAATGTCAACCAAATACTTTTTATCTTGACAATATCATATATTTTATAAACATTGTACTAGAAAATAACTAGGCTACTACAATAAATTTATTTGAGGATGAATAATTAATTCCATTCGACGGTAGATGTCATAAATTTATTATTTCGCCATTTTTCATCGCAATTTCAAAATTTAATAAACATATATAGGTCTCATTAAAAATATCAATATATAAATAAAATAAAGCCACCAATAATTACCATATAGTTTGGTATATTCATATTTAAAAAATGTTAATTTAATATTTAATCACCAAGGACATTTTTGCATTATAAAATAATAATTTTATCATCAACCAATGAATATAGTTAATACATGTGTATTAAGTATTGTTAAAGACGCGCATATTTACGGAATTTAAGTATTCAAATTGTAATAATTCATTTTATTAATGTATATATCTGTCGTTAATATTTAATACAATTTAAAAATTATATTTATTTAAATTAATTGTTGTTAAATTTTCTTATCTATTTTAATAAATATAATATTATTCTCTGAATTAAAATATATAGCAGGGTTATTAAAAATATCTTATTTAGTTTATAAAATGTATGTACATATTTAGATCAGCAGGTTTTTTAGAAAAGTATGGCCGAACTTTGTAAGCTCTCGGCCAAATTCTCCCGCGGTTTGTTTAGTTGTCAGTTAAAATGTCTCGACCACGCCGTGCGCGTTCGTCAGTTTGTTACAAAGAAGATTCTTTTATTGAGGATGACAACCGTGAGAATCATCCGACTAAGGCTAATCAATCCCTTGAAGATGATTTTATCCTGGAAAATAGTTTGAGAGAAAAATTAAATCTAGCAACTCCGAGAAAAAGTTTAGTGCGAAAAAAACTTTCTAATTATTCTGATAATCAGGACGATACTGACACTGCACGAGAGACAAATATGCAACCAATGGTATTTATCTCATGATATTTAATATATTATTATATTTTCGTCACTTGATTATTAATTATTTTTAAGGTGTTGTTGGAAAGTCTTGAAACTGCTTCACCACGTCGTGGACTTCGACCGCGTAAGCAATCTCTGATTGCCTCAACCCTCACCCCAAGTAAAGTAAAATTTGTTGACGACGACGAGGATGATGATGATTTTACTGAGAATCACGTTGAAAAATCAACAGGTTTGTTTTATGTGTTTTATAACATCAAGAAAAATGCCATAATTATTTATATATTTATCATTTTTCATTATAGCGCTATTTACGGAAGACGATATTGAAGGCAAGACACTTTTTGGTTTCAAAATGGCACACAGAAAGAATGATCTCATAAGGAAAGCTTTCGAAACTGTTATGGAGAGTCCGAAAACTCCCACAAAAAAGAATATCAAAAGTACTCCCGCAAGTCCACGCACTCCGAAATCTGGAATAAAAAAATCTCTACAACTCACCCCTAGATCGAAATCTCAGTACAACACTCCAAAAAAGAGTCATTTATTAATAAACATTGAAAAAACACCTTCTCGCTTCAGAGCCAAAATGAAGAAAGGTATGCACTTATTATTTTTATCTGAAAATATCATAAATTGATCAATGAATTCATTTGATTTAATATATCAGAGATACAATCCATGGTAGCTGATAGTGACAACGAAGATGAAGATTTTTCTGGTTCCGACAGCAGTTTTAAACCATCGGATTCGAGCGATGAGTGCGAATCGATATGCGAAAAAGTAAGAATAAATTATATATTTTCATGGATGAAATTATATAATTCTTAATAAATATTTCAGTCTGAATCTGAACACGATAGCGATTCCGACGGCCATAACTTTAAAGATAAAAATAAGAAAATCGAGAATGAAAAAATTTCCGCAAAGCCATACACATTAAGGAACACCAGAGGCGGAAAAGATACTAATTATATAATGAGATCCGATGATTATTTCACAATGCAAGGCAATAAAAAGGTGAGTTATATTATTACTATTATTAAAGTGGCATATTAACTCTGAGGCGGGTTTTTGCCACCTGGAGGCACCTCCGTCTCAGCCATGATGTCATGAACTGTGACGGACGTTCTCCAGGTTATCTTAGCTCTTCGAATACGGGTCAGGTCGCTGTAAGCCAGGGCCAGGCTGTTCATTGTGGATTATATAATATCAGACAAGGCTAGGGCCAATTCGTATTTAATTTGAGTCTGATCCGGGTGCTACCAGGCACCTCTTGTGACACAAATCCGCATGAATTGGCCTGGATAGCGGCCTGGCTCCTCATAGCTCCGTAGAATCTATAAAACTATGATTGTGCCCAACCAATATCCCCGCCACGTCTGATTCCGACACGCGACAACACTCGACTCTGTTTATTTATATACTGACGATTAATTAATATATATTTCGGATTGGTATATTAAATATTATATTGGATTATTTCCAGATTGTTACATCGAATCATACTTTGGAACGTTTAAAAAATCCACGATTAACCGAAGACAAACTCCAAAACATTTTAAAAGATTCGACGATATCGAAAGAACATAAAATTGCGCTGAAATCGCTGATGGACGATCACCGTCGGTTATATGATAAATGGCTATTCATTCTCAGCGAAGGATTTAGTATTATTTTACACGGCGTCGGTTCCAAAGAAAAATTAATTCAAGATTTTCAACAGAAAAAATTATCAACGTATCCTTGCATCGTTATAAATGGATTTTTTCCCAGTTTAACGCTGAAAGACGTCTTGGATTCAATTATAATGGATATGTTGGATATGTCCACGTCTCCGTCAAATATATACGAAGCCGTCGAACTGATTCAAAAAGAAATGTCTGACACGTTGATGGAACAACATTTATTTTTATTGGTTCATAATATCGATGGTGCCATGCTACGAAATACCAAAGCCCAATATGTTTTATCGAAATTAGCTAAAATTCGTAACGTGCATTTGATTGCATCGATCGATAATATAAATGCACCGTTAAGTATGTATCACGATTTTATTCCGAATCAATATTCATGCAAAATTATAATAAATTTATATTTTCAGTTTGGGATCATAAAAAGCTTAGCGATTATAATTTTTCGTGGTGGGATGCGACAACATTCTTACCATATTCTCACGAAACGTCTTACGAAACCTCTTTACTCGTTCATAAATCCGGAGCATTAGCATTATCATCATTAAAAAATGTCTTCCATTCATTGACATCGAATGCTAAGGGAATATTCATGCTCATTGTAAACAATCAGTTGAAAAATAAGAAAACTCCTCATTATCAAGGTATGTTTATACATTTTAATTAAATATATGCATTATATTAATATATGATTATTATCGTTTCAGGGATATCATTTAAAGATCTATACTGTTTGGCCCGCGAGAGTTTCTTTGTCAGTTCAGATCTGGCACTGCGAGCACAACTAACTGAATTCTTAGATCATAAATTAGTCAAAAATAAACGAACTGTCGACGGTACTGAAAATCTAGTTATTCCAATAGACAATGTATTATTGCATCAGTTTGCTGAACAAAATGAATCTGAATAGTTTTTTATTTAAATATTTATTTTGATATAGCTGTTTTGTGCCAATTTTTTAATTAATTTATTCATATTATTAAGCATTTATTATGAAATTTTATCGTTGCTCGATAATATAATTTGTATTTCCTATCTATGTAATAATAATATTTTAATTATTTCCCATCGATAAATTGTACCAATGAAATTATTATAATTGAATTAAAATATTTTTAATATGTTTATTAACTGTTTTATTGAATACTGTTAACAAGTAAATCACCTCTGACATGACAACAGTACTTTGTCGCTGCTACCGTATGGCACGTATGTGGTGACAATACAGATCGCGTTGAAACTTACTCTCTATATAATTAAAAAAAATATTTGTACTATTTGACGATGATGAATGGGGTGACAGAAAAATTCCAAAGCATCATTCACCAAGTGGTTATGGTTACCAAGCCTTTCTGGCCCTGGAGGAAAGAAAGACTAAGGCTGAGGTGGTTGGACTGTGTACAAAGAAACACTGCATCATTGAAACTTACTGGAAGATGGAACGACATGGTAGCAGACCGGATAAAATGGAGTAAGGTGTTGGATAAGGCCAGGGCTCTACAATATGGCTGTTGCACATATGATGATGATGATGATGAAAACCGTCCAAGTCGACGTTATCTAACAACTTTGAAAAGGAGTCTAAAAAAATCAACCACTTTAGAATGGTTTTAAAATTAGATAGTTTTGGTTTCTCAGACAATGTTTCTAATCCACTAATTTAACCACTTCACACTCGGTTTCTTTTCGAAGAAATCGGTCAAAACTAATTGATTATTTTTATTGAATTTTTTTCGATCGTTATCCGTGTACTTGGGACACAAGTAACATCGCATAAATCAGTAGAATGTGTGAACCGCATCCCAGGTTTTTTTTATATGAAGATATCAAAGTTGAGTGAGGGTGGACATAACGCCAAGTGATCGCACACAATCTAACCCCAAAGAAGATTTGCGCTCACCAGTTAGCGCGCGAGTGTGAAGTGGTTAATGGATATCCCTGTAATTTCGTAAAGGTAAAACTGTGCAATATGGAAGGCCATCAACTTTGACATATCTTTCTGTCTGATGTTAAAGGTAAACTTAATGACTGTGTAGTAATTTCTAGAGCAGTGGTTCTCAAGTGCGGCCACCAGAGGATTTTGCTGCGGCCACCAACAGTTGAATTTTTTTACTTATTTTTTAACTAGCTATAAATCTGTTTATTTGCTGTTTTTTCACTTTTATGTTATCTCTAGTTATAAGCACTCTTTGTTTTCTTATAGATAAATAAATAAATGTTTAAATAATGTATTTTATTGAATATAAACTTATAAGATTAATCATTTTTTTAATAGAAATGCAACTGCTATTTTATCAGATTTAATTAGCGACCTGAGGAACATTTCATAGGACCGGTGATTTTTATAATGCGGCCACAGTGAAATTTCACTTGAGAACCACTGTTCTAGAGTATTACAAATGTATAACAAAAATGTTATACTTAGTATACCGATTTTTTTGGATATTTACTTATAACTACTACAACATAGGGTTCGATAAGGTTTAAAAAAACATGTTTATATACTGTTATATTTTTATTTTCAAATATTGTGCACTTACCAAGTAGACAAAAATATAAATGACATACAGTATTAAAATTATTACAACAAAACAAACGTAAAGAGCTCACTCAGTCACTGTTACGTAATTCCTCATCCAGCACCCGCGCATCCTTATCACCGTTCACGTTAAAAAAAGTCAAGTGTATAAAATAAATATGTAAAAACTCCCAGTTAAAAAATAACATTTTTAGCAATTGACATTCCACGTGATTGATATATAGGAATTCACAACGTATTAAAATACTACAAAATATAAAATATGCGCGCGTTGCCGAGTGAGCGCATGCCCGCGATCAACGTCGTCAGTAACAATAATAATTATTTTTACTTAATACATGTATCTCCGAAGTGAGCAATATCCTTTGTGTAATCAAGACGATGACGATGAGCGTCGCATGCGCGCACTCGCAAACCGACTATGTTTGACATTTACCATCTATGATATATTATACCTCGCTCTTAAAATATACTCTAGTGTATCTTAATATTATAATTCAGAAAAAAACTTCTGACATACACAGTGGAGCAGACGTAACCCGATTAAACACTAAAGGCACCCTTATTATTACATATTGGTATCGACGCGATCGATATTACGTCACGCGTCGATACCAAGCTCTCATAGAGACAAATCGGAATCTTATTCCGATCACGTTTAAAGAAAATCATTGACAAAATCCGGCCGAGAAACCAGCAAAATATCAAAAATATATCCGTCATAAAGTGATTTAATCGTTATAATTCTTTTCAATTGTTTTGCTGGTCTCAAGTAACGAGCGTCCATCAACCTCCACTGTATATAATTATTAAGCGACAAGCTCTAATCGTTAAAAAACAAGTAAGCAATGATTCCGTGTTCGAAATACGACTGTAATTAATTACTTTGAACAATCGTACGTTAATAATTAATTCCCTCTAGAGGCGAAACGCCGAGTAATTTTAACCGTTAAACAATAAATAAATTTGTATTTTTTTCTTTAATAATAAATATTAAAATGTCAAGAAAACGACTTATCAATATTGTTTACTTTTTTCTTTAAATTATACTAAAATATTTATATCTAACCTCAATACGTACTTCATAATGATAAGAAAATATTTTATATTTATAACTATATGAATGTACATATACATATGTAATATACAAGTGTTTGTGCTGATATGCCACGTCCGCACCTGATCGCCGAGGTGAAAACGAGACGAAAACGAACATCGGCCGTCCGATAAAACCATGCAAAACAGTTTTTACGATCACGTATTCATATCAAAAATGTAATGTGCAATCAGAAAAAAATAATAAGTACGGATTTTTTAATATATTATGGGGACCGAAGAATAATTAAAATTTCGTCGATGAGCACATTCGGTTAGTTTGTGTCGAGACACGGTCCCGCAAACACGAAAGTTTTGTTATTACGTTAGAGCAATGATTGTAATTTTTTTTTTCTACTAAGGGGGAAAGATGTCATCGGTGGTTTAAGACGTTTAAAAATGGAGATAGGAATCTCAAAGATGTCGCACGAAAAAGATCACTCTAAAAATGAGATGATATCCTGAAGGCCACTGTGGATTTGGATCCTTATCATACAGTTGAGGAATTATCATTGAAGATTGGCTATCCATGGTCTACAGTTCAGGATCATCGTCGCATAGGAAAACTGTACAGGCAAGGAATTTGGGTTCCTCGTGAATTGACGGAGATGGCACTCGATCAACGGAGTACCATCTGTGCGTCTCTTTTGTCTTGGTATGAAGCCGATTCGTTTTTACTGCGAATTATAATTGGAGACGAGAAGTGGGTGCTATACAATAATCCTGTACGAAAAAACAATGGCTTTCTTCCGGAGAAGCACCTGTTCCGACTCCTCGACCATCACTATCAATGAAGAAAGTCCTTGTTTGTGTGCGGTGGTATTTTTCTGGAATTATACACTATGAATGGCTCGAACCCGATCAGACCGTTACGGCGACAGTGTATTGTGAACAACTCGAGTGAATGAATTAAGAGCTCATAACACAACGATATGTTTTGGACAATAACAAAAAAAGGATCCTTTAACACGATAATGCGAGGCTTCACACTAAAAAATAACACAGAAAATAACAAGGGAGCTTGGATTGGAACTTTTCACCGAATCACGCACCGTCAGAATACCACCTTTTCAGATCCTTACAGAGCATACATTAAGAGCTAAAATATTGATTAATGTCGGAGAATGGAAAACGCACTTGGAAAAGTTTTTCAATGAAAAATCAAAGGACTTTTATTAAAAGGGAATCAAACAACTGACTTTAAGCTGGCAAAAAGTGTTAGAAAATGATGGAATTTGTTTCGTTGATTAGTATTTAATATTTTTTTAATAAATAAATGTTTTTCAAAAAAAAAATTGATTATTTTTCGGTCCTCTTAATTGTTACTCGATTTTAATAGCAAATAACTTATCTATTTAATAACGCCGATCGCTTCGTTCTCGCACCGTCGTTTGCTGTTAAGATATATATTAGTATGTATTATGTACACGTACCGTTATCATATTACTTCCGACTAAAACTAAAAGTGATTACACATTACAACTAATACACATTTCATACATTGTTTTTATCACTTATCTAATCTCTTCTACACATATTTAAAAAATTTGGGATGAAACACTTTCATATCCCACTCGTCAATATATCTAAGGCACGCACAAAGTGAATCAATAAATAATTATTAGATGCGGCGGAGATTCAATGCATCGACACGCCGCTCAATAAATTTAAGTATGAGAACTTATCCTATTTTTTATTGCCTATTTTGGTCAATATATTACATAACGTAATACTAGCCGGGTGACGTGGGCTCTTATCCTTAAGAATTTATTTATACATATGTATATATATAAAAATTAATTTTTATTCACGATGAATGTTAAGAGAAGATTTTACTAGGATCGCATTAAAAAATATACTTATAAATAATGTGATAATATAATTACCTTTACTCTTGTGCCCGTTTAGTAATTCTCGGATATGAACAAGACGACGATCAAACGGTAGTGAATTTCACGATTTTACGATAACAAATTAAAAATTACTCCGAAATATATTTAAATTTAATTCATATATCTTATTAATTTACATAAGTACAGCTCGATTTTTATTGAAAAACAGTTTGTACTCGATTTATTTATATTATAAATATGGAGCGCCATCGATCAATTGCGCTCGTACGACGTGAGAACGAGCGCGAGAGATACGATATGCGGATTAGAATAAAATCAATTCGTAATTATTATGAATTAATTAAATATTAACAATAGAAATCCCTAGCGGAACGATTTAAAAATGTGTTTTACGTAAAATTTGCCGAAAAGCTAAACGTCGAGAGCGATTGATGAAAAAATATACGTACGCTATTGATTATCAAACGATATATTCTTGGTATTATATATAAATTATCGGAATAGTCATTCAAATTTGTGCGTGCGCTAGATATCGGAACAAAAGTAATGCAAATTGACTAATCGGCCTCCTCACAACGGACACCAGATAAAAACAACATCATAGCAGAGAGTATAACAGACAACGTTCTCTCCATGTTAATGAAATACATTTTACATAATCAGTGTTTAGCATAATAATGAAAACCAATATAAAATACATTTCGGCGGAAATAAAACATTTCAACAAGATAAATCTGTTTAACAAACATTTCTTTATTAGATTCAAATTGTTATTCGAATTCGCTTATATCAGTCACATTTTAAATTCTTCCAAAATATGTGTATTATATAAAGAAAAAAAAATCATAAATTATGTTTTATATACTTAAATAATTTCAGAGATTTTTGAATTTTTATTACAATTTTCAACGGAATAACAGAACAACTGGCACATATTAACATTAAACAATAACCCAGGCGTCAATCAGTCAACATAAAAAAAAATGTGTAAACTTATATATTAATTCCGGCTCTGGAAAGCCTGTTTTGTCATTGGTCATTGTAATTTTACACGAGTCGTCTCAATTCAATATATATACATCTTGACAAATTACAACTGATGAAACAATGATTTTTGTCACTTAGGCTATGGAGAATATAACGCTCAATTGTTCGCTTCGCTTTCGTCGTGCGTCCTCTTCTTGCCTCTGGTGCTCTCTGCAAAACATTACGACAATAAACATCTCGACAATAATTTTTATTTATTATTTTATTTTATAATATTACCGGATTCGTCGTTTTTGTTTTCTGCGCCTTTGTCTTCGTCGCCTTCGGCCCATTCCTCGTCGTCCTCTTCCTCCTCGTCATATTCACTATCATTTTTACTGTAAGCATCGACCTCAAAATCGCTGCCCGATCCTTCAGCAGCTATAATAAAAATTTAAATCAATATTTAATCGTGCTAGATACATTCTTTAAATGTATTCTAATAAAATAAATACTGATTTATTTTATTTCAAAAATGTAGATAGAACCCTATTTATGGTGTCAGTCACCGATGACTGACACAATGTGTGGTAATACTATGCAACAATTTATATTTTTTAAGATACAAATTTTATGAAAGGGTATATTTACAGTTTTAACTCCAAGAAAGGTTTTTTAATTATATTTCAGCCTAAAAACTATGTGTAAATATGTAAAATAATCCATCTATTTTTTTGGCTATAAAAATCTTCATACTCTGTTATTTATTTCATGTTTTTAAATAATTCAATTGATTTTTTATTGAAAAAAAATAGTTTTTGTGTGCATTTTTGCCTTGTCGAGAACATCATATGTTAAAACTCGGTATACAAGTGACAGACGGAGATTGTGGACGTAAGTCAGGCACCGGTGACTGACATGGCACGATACATGCCGTATATAAAAAATGCAAGATTTCTTTTTCATAACAAAAATTACCTAGCTTATCGTTATATAATGATCTCAGAGACATATCGCCTTCCTCCTCCTCCGTATCTGAAAATAATAAAAAAAAAACTGTTATTACAATTGAATTAACGATAAAAATCATATGTTAACATTCAAATAATTTTTCTATAGCTTAAATCGTGAAAAATGATATAATTTCAAAAACAAACAGGAGAATTCGAAGAAAAATTTCTTCTGCGTTTTGTCGTTTTAAATAATATGCGATAACAAACACAGTTTGATCTTTAAAGCCAAATAAAACAACACATATCAAACAAAAATATATTGTAACATCCCTAGAAGTCAGAGATTGTGTTCGTTACACGGAACAAAAATATGGAGTGATGGACGATGTTCTCATTGTCAGATGCTTACACAAAATTGAGCCCAAATGGAAGATCAATCCGTAGATTGTGTATAAAACCAAGGGCAAAGGGGCAGTTCTGGACACGTCGCCTGTCTCATTCTCTTCATTGTCGAGCGTCAAATTAGAAAAATCAATATCCAGTCCTGCAAAACCCTCTGTTTATCACGAAATATAAAGATATCAACTTAATTCTAACATTAAAATAATTAAACAAACTCATTCTCGAGCAGTCAATCGTATTTAAACTGAATTATACCTTCATCTTCCTCGCTGCTCTCGTTGTTTCCGTTGAGTTCTTCGTCTTCGGCGTCCGAATCGTCGGCTTCGTGCTCCTCTTGATCGTAACTACGGAAATAAAATATTATTATACATCGTAATATAAATATATATCGAATCGATATACAAATGAAACATACCCGTCGAGATATTTTAATGTCGGAATGAGTTGGAACACTTTATTCCTATATTCTTCGATCGATGTCACATCATTGTTGAACAAATCCAAATTTTTCAATTTTTTAAAGTCCTTTAATGGCTCGAGTGTCGCAATGTCGCTTATTTTGTTGCCGGAAAGATTTAGGTGTGTCAGATTCGGACTGGTGCTGAGTCTGTCTAGCTCCTGATAGATGCGATTGTCGGACAATTCGAGCCTTTTTAAATTGGGCAAATTGGGAAAGCCCTTGAGCGAAAGCAAGCCGACATTTATGAGACTCAACACTTCCAAGTTGACATATTCGTCTGTGAGTCCTACGATGGCTGCACTACGGCAATTGTCCAAATTGAGATCTTTCACCTGCGTAAAATTTAAGTTTCATACAAATAAATAATAATTTAACGACATTTATATGCAATTTATTGATGCATTTATCGAGATGCACATGTGCAAATAAATATTATCTGCGTCAACTATTTAAATCAATAAAGGTGTGGTTTTTTTAAGTCGAATCTAATATTATACATATATACTACAAAATAATTTTATGGTTATATATGTGAGAATATTATCGTATTGACGGATAAATTATTCCGGATATTTTTGGATTTATATTTAGCATGTAAAGGCTTGGGGTGGTAAGCATCAAGAATAATTAGATGCAGGTCTGCCCGGAGACAGTGAAGGTTTTCAGTTAAACAATGGAGCAGGAGGATAGAAGTACATCGCTAATCTTAATATAATAAAACAAATGCAACTATGGTAGCCACGGTTCTAAAACTTTGATCAATGATACAATAAATGTATATATATAATCTTGGATATATGAAAGCCTATTGCCATTTGTTGACTACGCATTACATGATACAATAGTTGAAAAACTGAATATTAATATTGATCAGCGAATAAAAGTTGTAAATTATTTATTAGGTCACACTAATTAAGTAATACATAGGAAACCATATTAATTTATGGTAATGGAAGTGTGGAGGATCAAAACTCTCTCTGTGAAGCGTGCGTTATCTGATCTTCGTCGTACAGATATATGGAAAATGTACGGTAGAGGGAAGAGGGGGAATACTCCGGTCCAGTTGGCACTTTCCAGAAGAAAGGCGGAACGGTTTCGGGCCTAGTGGGCGAAGACCCACCTGCTTAGGGTCACGGCCGCGGCACTCGAGCGAGATACGCTTCTCCATGTCGCTGCTGCTGCTGCTCCCGCCCTCGCCGCACCAACAAGCTATGCCGCCGCCGCTACACAACCGCGCTCTGGCAACACTCACCTACGCCGCAAGCTAGGCTCTCGGGGGGAGGACTCATCCGAACTTTCTAAACCCCTTTTTTCCTTAAATCGATAATTAAATGAATAACATATCTAAATTTATCCTCTTTATGTTCAAATTTTATACATACGCAATAAAATCATAGCACTTATTAAAAACATTTCAATTTACAAATCAATATAATTAAAATATTTAAACAATATATAAATATTGATTGATTCGCCGGTATATATTTTTTTAATAAATGAGTTTTCACATATAATTTCATTTTTTATTATGAAAAACTTAATAACGGCCTCATTTATAGTTATAGTAAATAATATGGCTCTCAGTGGCGTTGTGTGTGGGGATATGAGAAATCAATGTGATCGATAATAAATATTTAATTTTCGAAATTTAGTCTGAATATATCCGGCGTTTATAATACATAATACAGATGAATTAACCAGAATTCAGAATTCCTTGGAATTAAATAAATAAACTATTTATTCGAATACTATTTACATTCGTTACATGCTTTTACGTGTTCTGTGAGCGAATTTAGTAGATAAGAATTAA
Source organism: Philopotamus ludificatus (assembly GCA_022495035.1). Lineage (NCBI taxonomy): Eukaryota > Metazoa > Arthropoda > Insecta > Trichoptera > Philopotamidae > Philopotamus > Philopotamus ludificatus. Next base: position 31,710 of record JAGXCT010036082.1, on the reverse strand, counting down.
AATCCGATTCAAAAGTGTTTATAGAACAATAAATCGAAGCAATTGTTTATGTGACGGTTGTTAATTCATAAAAAAAATATAATAATATTCAAAATATCTATTGTTTATATTATCTAGCAGAGATGTTATTTGAAAATAAAAATAAAACCGGTTTGCTGGGTATGGCCGACAAACGGAAGTTATGGCCGCCTGGCAACCCCGCACGCGGTGCTGACAAGTGACAGATACAGAAGCATGGACTCCCTGGCGGAGACGAATGGCGAGTGCGGCCCGGAGGGCGGAGCCCGGCGCGCCGCCAAACATGACAGCGGCGTGGCTGATCTTGAGCGCGTTACTGACTACGCGGAGGAGAAAGAGATTTCCAGTCAGGATATCTTAGGGGTAAGCATTATGCTTATTCATTACAGCAACGAATAGAGAATCATATCAAATTAACGTATTTTGATTTTCAGGCAATTTCTCTAATTAGAGATAGACGCTCTAAAGAAACTATGGAAAAGGCTGAAAGAGAGAAAGAACTGTGCAAAGTATCAATATTAAAAGAACATGTTGATTTGATTGTGAGTAAATGCATATTTTTTCATAACAGATTTTGTTTATCTAAAATAATTGATTGTGTTGTATATTTTTTAGGTCAAAGAAATGGAAATATCCAGAACGGTAGCCGAACGAACTCTACGAGAACACCAAGGCGATGTAGTCGCTGCATTGACAGCCTTAACTGATTAACTTATTAAAAATTAAATGGCAAAAACTGATTTTAATTTGATTCTTGGTTCCGTGATTAATGAAAAAAATCTAAATTTCATCGAAAAAAAAATACAATACAATAGTTAAACCATTACATTTTTCTATTCTTCTGTATGTACCTAAAATTCTCCGATTTTATATTGAACTCGAATAATACCTTTATAAAATATGAAATGTGTATAATATATGGACGATTACAGTAGAAAACAAGAGTGAAATGCAATCTCAATGACATTGGTGTTATTAAATGCAGGGTATAAAAATTAGTTAATACATCTTCTACTCTAATTAATGCCATTATAATTTTTTTATTTCGGAATATGCAAAAACTATTGGTGGTGATTGAATAGTATTGTCGAGGTGTGATTGATTTATATTCAGAATAAGTTGGTTTCAACATGTGAAATGTGTTAGCGTACTAGATGTATAAATTCTTTGTTGTTTTTTTTTTATAATTAATAAAATATAACACGAAATTAAAATATTATTATTTATCCTTCCCGATAACTGCGTTGTTCGTAAGAACGTTTATTTATAATGATTTTTTATCTGAAGTCGATTTAGAATTTGAATTATTGATCAATAAAAATGCCAATGATTTTAATTCCACGCCATAAATAAATTCATTACATTACTAGTTGGATTATGTCGTAGTTGTGTACAATGCAACCTTTGCATTTAGTTTTAACGTCAAAGTAAAAGGTTCGAAATTATGACAGTCAGGTTAATTGATATATTTCATTAAAAATAAATTAATAAACGGTTTCGACACACAAAAATTATTAATATTAAATCTATCGTTGATCCTTTAAAATTAAATAAATCCTGAATTAGTACACGTAATGGTTTATATAATTAGACGGCGGTGCTAACGTCATATAGCATTGCCGTCTATCTGCGGTATTGTAAAATATCATGCGTATGTTTTTATCTTTTGTTATCAACACGAACACCACATTTTATCAGAATAACATATATGTCTGTATAACACTTATTTTCAGGAGAATTATCTTTTACTTATCTTGAATCAGATATGTGTATTGCATTGACAGAAGGGACTATCGCACGCCATTTTGTATTCATACCGAAATTAACGAGATTTACGAATGCAGAGCGATAATTGGATGATTCCAAGTGAATATTTATCATTATTTGCGAACAGTCGTTAAAAAATGCATTATGCTAAGCAGTTGCTGTGTGTCATAGTTCTGTGTGCAAATTTGTGTGTATGTTACAATTGGGATATATCAAATACAGATTTAAACGTAGCCAATTATTCGAGCGAAGAAGGTCAGTATAAATAATTTTTGAAATGTATAATTTTTTCATCGGCTGAAACGTCGCATATTTTTTTATATTATTTTAGATGTTTCCGATATTACGAGCTGCGGAAATTGCACCAATTGTCCAAGTACGATTTATCATTATGCTATTTCAATATCGTTATTATATTATATTTTGCCTGAAATTGTAGGTATCGATCAACTGTGTACGGGTTGCTGTAAATGGGAAGTGGATTCAAAATTAACTTGTTTTAACGGCTTATGTCAGAAGTGTTATGAAAATAATAAATGGATATGCAGGTAATATTAATATTTTGAATTTAATTTGATTAGTTCTTATCAAAAACTCAGTTTAATTATTATTAATGAGACGACTCTCACTTAATTCTATGCCGGATTGCGCTGAGTGTAACTTTAACTCGGTTTTTAATATCGTCATTCAACGGTTGAGTTGCACTCGTTCCTTTCTGTGTTTTATTTGGTAAATTAAAGTCATAATAGAATAGTTTTGATAAAAGAATATGTTTTACGGCGATAGATCAAGGAAAATAAATGGTTGAATGCAATGTTTAGTCGGGACTATATGTCGAGAATGATAAATCAAAGTTTCACTATTTATGTATCGTGACTTATTCGATTGATCCTTTCTTCTTCTTCACTTGCATCCTCATTCTCTTTATTTTCTGGTTGACTAAGATTGAAAAAAATATTCTTTTCGCTCATTCCTTTAAAAAATCACTCATCAATGCTTTCTTTAGCGATATCAAAACCCTTTAAATTTTCCATTGAGATGTTTCACTTATTTCAGACTCGTTAAAATGATCGTATTCACTTTTTTTGTACTAAGATTAAGTTAATATCAAGATGTCATCTTCATTACAAAGGTTTTAAAGAAGTCAGGTACGGTAATGTTTCTTTAATGTATAAACGGTTGAATTAAAAATGTGATATTAGCCGATAATATTATAATATAGTAATGACATTGATTTAGGATCTTTGACATTATGAATAAAATATGAACAATTACTTGCCGAATGATTTTTTCAATTAATTGAAAAAATATTCAAATTTTAACATCGATGATTTAGTTCAGAGTCTGGTATTCTAAATTTTTAGTATGGCGTAGAAACTTGGACATGAAAAAGAAAATTGACACCATTAAATTGTGGTGCTAAGAATACCATGGACTCCTAAACGCACAAACGTGTCTGTCCTAAATAAAATAGGGAACGATAAAGAGTGCCGACTTTCTACCATATATCTCAAAAGGATTCATCGATACTTTGAGCATCTCACCAGAAGAAACGATAACCTGGAGAATCTCGTTGCCCTTGGAAACGTACAAGGACGCAGGATCCCCACCGTCCCTATCGTAGTAACTGCGATCTGAGATGCAGAATGCAGAGAATCCTGGAGAGACAAAATCATCAGAATGCCGATCCTCAGACATCAGAATGCGGACTAAAGAAAATTAATATTCGATTGATTTGTTTACCCCTGGCTAGATTGTCACAGCTCCCTAATCGCTCTAGGGAAAATGCTAGAAAAAAATATTTTGCCGTTTTCATTTCAATTTTATTTACACATTGACTCACCAAATCACTGTGGTTTTTAACCCTTTAAACGCTATTGTCACGCCGGCGTGACAACTACTTATTTATCACGCACGCCAGTGACACGTGCTGGAAGCTTTGTATATAAGTTATTTGCATAAAAATGTGTTCATTTAATTTATGGAAAGGGTTTTGAACATAAACAATGAATTAAAAGCCACACAAAATCATCGTTAATTGCATTTTAATATTTTCTTCGACACGTGATCATATAAAATTGGAAGATTAACACGTTTTACTTATCAATTTTCAGCTTTTAGACATTCTCGACATTTTTAATTAAAATAAACATTTTGCTGTAAAAATAACTCCGAAATCTTCTTTCTGAAGACATTATTTTGCTGTAAATGATTTATATAGCCGTGTTAAAGCATAAAACATGTATAAATGACACCAGATGTATTTTATTTGAAAATTAAATGATGTTAACTCTTTAACCGCTGTGGTCACACCGATGTGACAACTGTAAATTTCCAGCACACGCTAGTAACGCGTGCTAGAAGGTACATAATTAAGTAAATTTCTCTATAATGCTTCTAATAATAAAATATAATTTTGATGATATTGAAACAAATGATGTCAATTACATCAGATATTAGAGAGAGCTCTCATCAGCAGCACATGTAGTTTTACGTGTCGCAGTGCTGCAGAGCTATGCGGGTCGGTATCGTGTGGGCTGCCGGAATTGCCTGTATCATCTGAACTGCAGTAAAATGAATATACGATGATGATATCTGTCGTAATTCATGTGATGACAATTCAACTCCGGGCTTACACATGGGGACCTGACCGGGATGGTAACCATTGTGAATCTAACCACAGTTTCGAGTGAACGCGTCTCTGCTGGGGTTTGGGAGTTGAATGATGAATGTCCAGGACCTCCGGAGATGACTTAGTACTCCACAGATGGCAAGGACGCCAGTAGTAGGTTGGTAAGCTTCGTAACTGCCGAGACAAATTCATTTAAATAGAATTATTTCAGATTAATGTCATAATGTTTTTATATGACTCATAAATAAGTCATGTGTTAACAATACAAATCCACAATGATAAATAATCTTGAAAATTCTTGCACAATTCTATTTTATAATCTCATGAGTTTAATACTAATTTTTATTTAGTCTCTTTCCACTTGTCTTTCATATATATATATAATTTTAAAACTAATGCATAAATAATGGATTTATTATAGTAATCATGTACGCAACCAAGAAATGCTCTTCACGGTAACGCAGATTGCCATGTCGGCAGCACTCATCCTAGGAATAATCACCATTTTGGTACTCCTATGGAAAATTTGTACGGGAGCCGGTCATAGGTGATTATAATTTAATATACGATTATATTTGTGTATAAATATATAAATAAATATATTTTTTTAAGACCGCTAGCAGGGAGGGCTAGACGTCGACGGGTCCGAGAAAGCGGGAGATCTGTCGATACATTACAACAGATTGTTACGGAGAGATTGAGAGATGCACCTCCACCATACGCGGGTACAACTTTACCTCCTCCAGGCGATACGCCGCCCCCGTACAATTCATTAGAAAACAATTTGGGGCACGTCAACGCTTGTTTCGTAAGTTTAATTTTATTATAAAAAATTTAGAGCCCCACACCTATAGGATTAAACACTCTGATAAGACGAAATCTATTATTATTTTATTGTTATGTGGATACAATGGAATTAAATATGAAAAATCATGTTTCAATACACCTCCTTATCTAATTTTCTCAAGATAATAATATTAATATATAGTTTTTTTTGTTATTAATTATGTATGGAACTATTGATTTTGATAATCTAATAAAAAAATTATTATTTTAAGGATCCTGATTATAACGCTCCTCCGCCATGTTATAATTCTATAACTATACAGGAACCACCGGCTGCGGGTGAGCCGCCGAAAAATGAACCGAGAATTCCTGCCGACGTTGTGCCAAAGACAACAGACAATTCAACCGACGCCACTTTGCATATATAAATAATTTATGATCTATACTAAGTAATTTAATTAATTTAAGATAAAACAGCTAATATTTAAATTACACTGTTTAATAAATTCGATAATCTCTGAACATCTGAAGTAATATATAATTGGATGCTAGTTCTAATCTCATAGTTTGTCGTCAATCATTTGATTAGATGAGTATTTGTATGTATTTTATTGTCCTTAGATATCGAGATCTATACATTGTTTTTTATAAAAGATTATCTATTTGCACGGAAGAAACCATTTGACCTATTTTAGATGTTAATTTTATTAATGAAATTTAACCATAAACCATGCGAATTTATTCGTATCGTGTGAAATTATCTTGTTAGCGCACAACTTAAATATTGAATTGATTTTATTTTTATTCCCCTTCCAACGAGATAGTTGGTTATATTTAAATATTATATAATCAGTGAAATTATTAATTAATATTTTAGTATTTAATTTACCAAGCTATTTATTCCGTTAACATGATTGACTAAGTTCACGTGAGGCTAGATCTATTCCATGTAAATTATCAAGAACTCTCCACTAAAACAAACAAACGAGTATGGGGCATATATCTTAATACTTGAATTACATAAACTCAGAAAGTGAAGATATTTTTCTTTATAGAAATGGTGTTATATTGATATATGGTACAGTGGAACCTCAATCGATCGTTTTTCAAACCCCAAATAAAACGAAAATACAAGAAAACAATAAAAGCGATAAGTTCATATCCATATCCATAATTTTGTGATATTTGTAGCTCTCGTAAAAGAAGTGTTTTGATATATTTATTTATTAAAAAAGCAAAAAACAAATCTCTTTACATTGTTGCTGAATTGCATAAATTGAATAATAAATCCTCAATTGAGTCTTGGTATTTTGGGCATTTTCAAGCCCAAGTAAGGGCTAACCTAACTAACCTCATCTGTCAGTCGGTTTCTTTTATTGGTTTTAATATTATTTACGCCAAGCTAACGCCATCGCTTAATTTCAGAAATTTCCCGTAATCGGTTCCAAAAACCAGTTGCACACAGGTACCGAAAGATTTGGTACGCCGAGAGGGGAAAAATTAACAAATATAAAATATTATTCATGAAACTATCCTAAAATTGAAATAATTCTATTAAAATTTCGTAATTCTTTTTCATAAAATGTTTTTTTATTGCATAGTTCCAATTTAATTTCTGCACACAGGTATGCAGTATGACTTTCGGAGGCCTGATGCTAATTACATTTATGAGGCCCCTAGTAGCATGTAATAGTGGAGGGGGGGGGGGATTGTCTTAGGGTGAGGACGAATTATGAAAAATAAGGAAAAAAAAATATTCCTAGTAATTCAATTCATAAAAATTAAGAACGAATCAAAATTCTACAAAATAATGAGTAAGGTCTTTTGTGCCCCCAATGATCGGGGGCCTGATGGTTCAGCATCATAAGCATCCCTAAAAATCCGCCACTACTTTACATCCCAAGGAGTAATCAGCTATCCAGATCTGATAATCTTCCGGATCTGAAGAGGGTTGAAGAGTTTCTTTATCTCGGATCACTACTTTACGAGTAACGGAAATTGTGAGCCAGAGATAAGGCGAATAGTGATGGCTAAAAATGCAATGCCAAAGCTATCAACGATTTGGAAAAACAGAGGGATATCCAAAAAGACAAAAAAACATTTAGTGCAGAGTCTGGTATTCTCAATTTTTATTTACGGCGTAGAAACTTGGACCATAAAGGAAAATATGAAAGATTGACTCCTTTGAAATGTGGTGCTGGCGACGTCTGCTGAGAACCGACAAAGAAGACCGACTTTCAACCATATGTCTCAAAAGGATTCTTCGATACTTTGGGAATCTCGCCAGAAGAAACGATAGCCTGGAGAATCTCGTTGCCCTTGGAAACGTACAAGGACGCAGGGGAAGGGCCAGGGCGCCCACCCGCTGGAGCGACCAGGTAAAGTCCGCCACAGGCTCCACCATAGTAGCTGCGATGCGGGATGCAGAATGCAGAGAATCCTGGAGAGACAAATCAAGAATTTTCGGAACAAGAATGATCACGATCCTCAGACATGAGGGTGCCGACCTAAGAAGAAGACTTTACATCTTTAATTTTTTTGCATTGTACACTGCAACAGACCTAGTGTTCTGAAACAATAACTGATCTCACTGAAGTTTTTACGATTACGACGATGTGTTCTTTATAAAGTCTACTTTTTTAGTTAGCGTTGGTATGATAAAAGGGAGAATGATAGATCCGGTTTCCACTGTATTGATTTAAAATTAAAAAACATTATTTAGGTATTATTTTAGGAAACTAATGCTTGTGTTAGAAGACGCAGGTCACCTCTGTATACAATATTGATAATGTGTCATCTGTTACCAATTTACTTATCTTTCAGGAATGTGTATTTGGCGTTGATAAGATTGTGATAATTTATGCCGCTTATTTAATTTGTAAAGTATATATTGTACGTGTATTAATATTAGTGTAAGTGTGTACATATTAAATAAATATATATTTATTAAAAAATAATATTTATTCCAACGACGAGATGATGGTACAAGGTAACGATCGCACAATCGACATGGACGGCAAAAAAAAATAAAAAAAGATAATTTTATTATGATATTTTTATTTATGAATGATGCAATGTAGATAAAATTAAAAGTGTAATTTATAATAACATTTGTATTAAGTTTGGTGATTATAACATAAAAGTACACGTTATATTTTAATCTTCACAGTCACTAGCCGACTCGGCGGTATGCCGGCTAATATAGGGCACACTGCACTCGGCTAATCGGCCGTGCGATTATCGCCGTCTCCAATACAGTCATTCACGTTAAATGCAAGTATGATACGGAGTAGATTACTATGCAAGATGAAATATAATTATTACTTTTATCACAGAACATTATGGCATATTTTACAATAACATTTAACAAGAACTAACATGATCGCAAAAAGACTTAAATGAACCTCGGATAATTTAATTAATTCAATCTTGTCATAAAAACTAAAAATGTTTCGTCAAAATGTGAGTGTCCACACACTGCAAATAAGAAGTACATTTCGTTATACATAACTTTTTTTTTATACAATAAGAACGAAGCAAATAATTTTATTTACATTTTTAGTCAGGGCAAATCTGTTCCCTAAACAGATATCGAACAATTTTTAGTACAATTAGTTTACCTTTGCGCAGCAAAATATAAAATTTGGTATTTAATAATTTATAAAATGTGGTAAAAATTGAAATGTACTTAAAAAAAGCATTGTTTTATATAAAATCTGTTAAAAGAATCGTAAGGGAAAAACAACAAATCAATTCAACCATAAAATTTGTTTAAATAATATATATAATAACTCATAATTTAGCAATTCAAGCAAAAATCCTTTATATATATCTATATATTTATTAGGAGCGGGACATATTGTGGACAAATATAACAAATGAAGAAGCAAACAATTTAAAAAAAAAGTGAAATGAACTAGAACAAATACATATAAATCTTCTAATACGAGTAACTAATTACAATATACAGGGTTTATACAATTAACACCCTAAACAGCCGCCGCTGCATATTTTCTTCAGAGATCATTTTAATGCGGCCGAGCGGCCAGAATTTAAAAAAGAAACACTACTTAATTAACAATGGTAAAAGTAAATTAGATGAAAATACTAGAGAGCCGCTCAGCCGCGCGAGAAGAAAATCATATATTTAATAATAAAAAAAAAAAGACAACTATATTATAATTATAAGACGGAGGAACTTGAGAATGCAACTGAAAAGTTCCACATATCACACAATTGTTCAAATATGAACTCCACCTGGAATAGGAATACATAATATGTATATTTTTCAATGCCAATTATTAATTTGAAAACAGAGCACGCGTCGACCGCGCCCGAGATTTTCATCGATAAAGCTAACGCGAGTCGATCGACGAATTAAAACATATTTTAACGCTACCGGTTTCGATCGAAGGACTTGGCACATTATTTTCATATACATTAAGAAAATTTGGTCTCACTGTTTTTATTATTTGTAATTTATTTTAACATTATGTATCAGTACCTACTGATATATATATTTTTACCACAGATTAAGTTCACACAAATGGTCTGGTGGGATTTGTGAGATTCTACATTTTATTATAATTAACTAGTATAACATTACAATTATATTATTCGTTACTTAGTCATACGTTTTGATAATTTACATTGTTTATGTGAAATAAACATCGCCTACATATACCGCACAGTAATGTTTTTTTTTTTACCATCCAATTTATTCCACTGAACACATTTTATCATTACTTCTCAACGTCTCTCTATACAGCCAAATCAAATATCTCATATTAGATACAATTTTTCATTTTTCCTGAGACAATTTGAAAATTCACTAATTAAAAAAAAATAATTTTGCCTGAAGAGGTTTCAGATACAAAAAATTTATCACTTGCACCGACAATGCGTCAATCTAAATCTTGTTCGATTTACAAGTTACATATAGATAATCATTGTCGGTAACTAATAAAAAAAAAAAAACAAAAATAGTGACCGCTATTCCAATAAATAGGAAATGATCCGTTTTTAATGATTATTATCACAATGTTGGTTTAAAGTGTTGAGCAAGCATGCTCACGCCTGTTTTATCCGTTTACGAGGTGGTCCTATGGGAGGAATTTGTTGTTGTTGTGTTGCTAGGGCTCGAAATGCTTCCGCAATTAAATGGGGATGTGAAGAAATCATATTTTTCCAGCCGGCAGTGTCCATTACGTCAGTTGCATGACTCCTGAAACAATTTAAAATTAAAAATTAGACATTATACAATACATTTAACCAAAAAAACATTGCGATTGATACATACGTATTTATAAAATCTATAGTTTGAGCTTTTAATTGATCCGCCGAGTGTAAATCTGCTAAAATTAAAGTGTCTGCAGCTGTTTCAACCGATAAGTTCATACATAATGCTTCTTCGCACATTACTTTTAACCTCTCTAACGCATACTGAAAAATTATAAAAAAAATTAAATTAATATTATTTAATGACGTATATCGAAGAATCTCATGATTAAACGCTTACTTTATCTGCTGCAGCTAATAAATCGTCGGCCATTTTATCAAGATTGGGCGCTCGTCCCGTGTATATAAACCTCAACATCTCACGAAGCACTTCGTGATCCACGTCGGTTATATCCACTCTATTTCTCTTTCTCTCTTCCATTTCGTGTTCAAACATTGCGGCAAAGACTGGACTTCGAGCTGAAATATCACGTCGAAATTAATTATATTCGAATACGCGTATAATTATATTTCATAATATTGTTTCAATAATACCAACCGGCTAATATAGCTTTGTGTGCTTGAAACTCTCGCCCGCCAACAGCGAGTGTGACGTCGGAAAATCGTTCGTTATCAAATAATAAGCCTAAATCGTCGGATAGCCTGCATTCGGGAACTTTAAACTGAACAATATTCGATTGGCCACTAATATTTATACTGTCTGCCACCACCGACACCTCACAGAATATCGTGAGCTTGTCTTCGGGCAACAGTCCGTTGGCCTCGTCCAGCAGAAAATCTCTCCGTATGAATTTCTTGAATCCCCAATCCTTGCCTTGGACGAATCTGTACGCCCTCTGTGATTCCATCGCTTTGGTCTCCTCTCGTTTCGCGTTGAGGATTGAAAATTTGAATTTCGCTCGGACCTCAGATTTATTACACGATACTAGAAGTAAATACAGGGATAGATAGTCTTTGCTTTCTTCGTCCAATCCCTTGGGATTGACCCTAAGACACCATTTGAGTTTATCACTAGCGCCGGCGGAGAACGTCGACGATTTGAGGACCTCTCCCATTTCTTCCCGGCAAAAACTAAAATTGTTGATAGTCCACATGTAACTGAACTTTACCACTTTTACCTGAAAATAACAAAAAAAACACATTATTGCATTTTTGATCAATAAAACAACATATTTTAAAAAAAAAATTGAGCAACCGTTCCAACTACACGGGAAGATGACATGTTAATTAAGTATCTAATAGGTATATTAATCAATATAATTTCGACAATATTCAGAGATTGAATAGAACCAACTAGAATAAAATATGTATCTGATTTGTTTTTACACAGTATGTTTTATAAGAAAAAACAAATGAATGAAAACGACAATAATTGGCCTCGTTTATTTTGGAATCTGAAATAAGCTTCACATCTAGAGTTATCTATAATTTAGTGAATAGAAGGTTGGCGTTCCATTCACCTCGAGTCTAAGTAAGAGCTTTTAACCTCATCTGTCTGTTGGTTTTATTTATTGGTTTTAATATTATTCAACGCAGAGAATAAGGCCGCACTAAAAAAATTGAAAATAAAGCCAACGCTAAATTTCAACAAGCTAAAAATGTCCGGTAATCGGTTTTAAGAACCTGAGAAGTTTGTAATTTTTAGTTCAATCGATTCATATGAACAGCGGGAACGATAAAACTACATCAATGTGTTGAGAAAGAAATTCTATAAAAGATTCTACAAATCGCTGGAATATTTTTCCTCGGCTCTGCGTCATCACATTACTGAACATTCAGCTATAGATTGTATCTCTTTCTGAAAAATTGCAGAAAATTCTAGCTTGTGAAGTAGCTTGAGCAGCTATTAACACTTTAAGACCTATGGTCATTCCATCTAGAACAGTGGTTCTTAACCTGGGTTCGATCAAACCCCACGCGTTCGGTGTGACAAAACACACACCCAACTTATTGTACGATATTATGAAAAATGATATGACGTATGATATGAGGGTACGGTGAACGCCCATATGAAACTGGTGGGGTTCAGAGTACCTCCAACAAGGTTAAGAACACTGATCTAGAACCCATAAGTTTCGTACAGGAATGCCGAAGTCCAATAGCTTCTATAAACAATTTATACAAATCCCACACGTTGCTACATCTTCTTAAATAGTGTTATATTAATCGAGTTGAATTGAGATGAAATTTGGCGTTTGTTGCAATTTTTCATGTTACACATGTTGCTCATGAACGAAATGTAATTGGGTGGTATTACCAGCGTTGATTACAGAACAAGATGGCCATGTGCGATTCAATTTCGCAACGTACTCTCGCAATAGAGAAAGTTTTCATAGGAGTGCGGCGGTGTTCGGGCATTTCACCTAGGAGAGTCGAAACTGTCGAAGCAGCAGCGGCGGCGGTAACACCGTCGGCAATGGAGAAAGTCCCAGCAGCGCGTCCCACGTGCTCCGAGAGACGTTGCGTAACGAGCACGGGGGGCGGAAGCGCGGAGGGCCACGAGAGGCCGCAGACCCTGGGGCCAAGGAACCCGACCAAGGCTAAGGACCCCACGCAAGGCTAAGGACCAGAGCGACGCACCGTCGCGCACGCTCTGCCCCGCAACGCGGAGACATTAGCGGGGCTCATCCGAACTGCGGACGCGATACATTAACCTCGAGCGAAAGATGACGGGAGGAAATGACAGCTTGTCACTCTGGGCACGCGCCCAATGACGGATGGACGGCGGGGGAGACAAACGATCAATTGTTGAGAATTGAATTTAAAAAGTGGTCTCTTTCGCTAGAATCTAATCTAATCTCGGCGCACCGTTCGCCGGCGAGGATAGGCGAGCCGGTCTCGAAAGCTCGCGAGTTGAATAGCCTCGGTAACGTTGCCGAGATCCATCTATAAGAAGATACAGTAAACACCGGAGCGTTTTGCCTTCCTTTCAAGGCCAATCCGTTTCGGTCGCGCGCTCGACGTCACGCGTGTCCACCTCGAGGATCGATCTGGACGAGTGTAAACAAGCAGGCAGGGATCCCCGGGCGGCGCTCGCGCGGGGCCCCGGGCGCCATAAATCTTGGGCGATGACATAATAGTTCAAGGCTGGCCATTTCTCTCGCTGGCGCTGGTTTTAAATGGAAATCCGAAGAGGTTCCGCGAAGGCCGTCGGCCAGGGAGCGGTCGACGACCCGCGGTCCAGCCGAATTACGAGAATCTCCGCGCGGTCGACGGCTGATTCATCAGCGGCGATGATAACCGCTAATACCCTCGGCGGCCGCGGTCAGGGCGTCAGCCGGTGCACTAACCCGGGGGCAGTTAGCGGACGGGAGGTATTTCAAGCGACACGACTACTGCGAACACACAATCCGAGAGTTGAACGCTCCATCCGGTCAACATTGACTAACAAAAAAAAATGTACTGTACGGTGAAAATGCATGCCGCCGCGGTCAATAAACGCGTCGTATTGCGCAATTCCGACGACCAATTTAATATTCGAAGACGTAAACATACTTCGGGCGGTACAGATGCATCGAGCGACCGCACTCTGTAAACATGCAAGCGTTTGATCTCTGTGGACACGGCGTTCCTCTCGTGCTATCGTCGTCGCCATGTATAATCGCGATATATATAATGATCAGCTGGAAGCCTTTCAAATGTGGTGCTATGAATGGAACGTGTCAAAAATACAACCGTTCTTTAACTTCTTAAGGGCGGGCGGGAGCTTCTGAACACATTATTCGTAAACCAAAATATCGACTTCTGCAGATCACCATGGAGAAAAAATGGAAGGTAAACTGTGGGTGGGAAGAAAGAAGCTATCGTTGCTACGTAATTTTGGAAAATAGACGGGGTTGGGAGCTCCAAAAATGTCCCAGCTCGCAAAAATAGACACATTTATGGAGAAAAGACAAAGCCTAGTTGATCGCCTACGTCCGACAACGACAAGGCGAAAAAGAAGAAGAAGCTTCTTTCGAAAGTTTTGAGCGAGAGACGAGTGGTAAAATTCAATCAAAAGCACTGCCAAATAAAGGAACATTGCTCAGAAGTCGCTGAAAGACGTCAACGACGATCCAGAACTGTTCAAACATATCATAACTGGTAATGAAACATGGGTGTAGATATATATCGCTAAAACTATCCATCCGGCCACAATGGAAGCTTACTGAAGAGTCAAGAGCATGCGAGCATTTGATCTCTGTGGACACGGCGCTCCTCTCGTGCCATCATCGTCGTCGCCGGTGACGACGGATAGAAGTCATCGCTCGAAATTATTCATCGCAGAGCCCCGCGCGATAATTTACGATCGCATTATCACGACACTAATTAACATAATGATGGGTTTTCGAACACATTCGTAGATAGCGTGGTATCGATTGTTGCGAGGATGATTCAAAATGTTTGCGGGCAAGAAACGGCCGAAGAGGACAGCGGTCCGGCACGAAGCCTTGTATAATAAACAAACAATTTAAATACAAATGACCGTGAAATCTTAAAATACATTTTTAGAAGCCCACGTTCGACGGTTACATAGCCGTTGCCGGCATTGTTGAGTGGTATTCGAAACGTGCAAAAAACGCCCTGGTCATTGTTTGAGAAATACATGCAATCAAACACATATACGCTGGATATATCACGAATTGAACAAGCTTTCGCATCATAAAATTATAATTGATTTTACGATTGCGATACGATAATTGTGGGCAGAGAACGAGACGATGATGCTCATTGTTGTTTTGCAATTTTTTGCCAGAACAACAACAACTTGTTTAACTTCATTATTTCCGTTTGAATTATCGTTTTTCTACAATTCTCAATTTCTACAGTCTCGGTTATAAATTTAGGTAAGCAATCTCATCAATTTTTCTATGAATTTCATAACTTGTTACACGATTTTTTTTTGGTGACGCTTTAGTATGCGTTCTTACCTTTAAATCGTGATATTTATTGATTTATCTTGAACGCAACAAACTGTATAATATTATTTAAAGCAAGGTGGCATATCAAAGTTTATTAATACATCAACCTTCTCATAGCACTGAGTTAGGAACTAGCCACGCTATAGAAGACTAGATTAGACGCGTACACAATTTGAGGTTAGGGTTTTTCAATTGTATTTTGTAAATTGAACGAATACATAAAATCCAATTACATAATTTTAATGGCCTTCCTTCTATTTTTAATTTGTGTAATATTTATGAAATATGCAATTTGGCTTTAAAGATTACAGCGTTTTGTAGAAAACGGCGATCCAGAAGGAAGAACTATGGCAGAGACTGCCGCACACGCCACTCTATAGCAGTGTGCGCTATAGGAGGGTCGATTGTATTATTGTCAAAAAAAATACAGTCAAGCCTCCTATAACGTTTCCTAAAAATCGCTGTTTTCTACAAAATTCTAATATTTTTAAGGTCAATTTAGATATTTCGTAAATCTATAATACATTGCCGGGCGAAATAAAGGTCAATGCTCTTTGGTTGACAGGAATTTTGTAAAAAGCAGCGATTTAGAGGAAACGCTATAGGAGGGCTGACTGACTGTAAACTTTTTCGTTCTATTTTGGGCCAGACGTTTTGGCCCAAATCATTTTTTTCGAAATAAGCTTTTATAAATATTTTGCCATAATTTTAATTCGGTAGACCGCATGCTAGATAACTAAGTAGAAGGACCGTTGCGGTAGACCGCATACTAAAGCGGCGTTACATTAAATATTTTTGTTAGAGAATAAATATATAATATGAAAACACAAATCTTTGTTCAAAATTCAGGAAAGATTATTTATGAAAAATAGTTATCCAAGAAAAAAAAGCACTCTGCTGAGGTATTTTCGCTTATCTTGTCGAAACTTTGCGAAACATGTGCATAAATTCCAGATAGGTCCGACTATTTTTAACCCTTCGACTGCTGATCGACGATATATCGTCGGTTTTTTTTTTTGGTACTAATATAGTTTTCAGAGAAAAGCTTTTTTTACTCACTTGTGTAAAACACCAATTTTCTGCAACGGGAGTATTCCCGTCCTGTAATGGCGGGCTCGGCACACGGCTCACGGCCATGCCGCCACCCGCCGGGTGAAGATTGGAGGAGACACGCCCCGACTGTTGGCCACCTGTGGGGCACTCGCTTGCCACCGGCAACCTGCAACAAGCAACAAAGTTACATTATCACACATGTTCAATGTTCGTTATCAAATAGACAATAACCTCCAGCCCATTACTAGCCGTTGATCCATTATACACTCAAACACCAAACTAACTACTACAAATAAATGCAAGAAATCATTGTAACAACGTATTGTCAACGGCGGACGAGCTTGAGAATGTGAAAGTTTGAAAGTTCACCACGTAAACCATCGCATTGTACTCACGGAAATACTCGATTTACATAAAAATAAGAAATAATAATAAAAAAAAACAGTTACATAAAGCTATGTACGATGGACGACCCAGGTATATCGAGAACAATAGTGTTCGAAATTACCAGGTAGGTAGTGTGCGTACTTCTTACAAATATTTGACTAAATATTATCACGAAATTATTATTACGAAAGAGAAAGGCGGACTATGGATAAGAAACGTGGACTATGATCATTAATAATATATTAATTTATATTTAAAAATCGTGTGTTATTACGTCAAATTGAAGAGAAAATTCATGGATAATTTTTCGCTTGAACATACATGGTGGACGTATTGCAGATACCACAACCACCGCACATTCCACCGAATTGACGAGCCAAAAATTATCAAAACCACTGTGTTGTGTCAAGAGAGACGACGACTAGACGCGAACACCGCTCTCGGCGATGCCTAGGAACAGACTGGGGGGTAACAGATACGACAAACTGGCCTTCGAAACCGACCCTTCCAAAAACTAACTGCCAAACAAACGGACGGACCCTACACGGGACAAAAAAAAAGAAAGGCATCACAAACGTTTACCTGAATCGGCGCATAGAGGATATGGCGATGCGAAATCGCACTGGAAAACAAATCGCGAAACATTTCAACCGATTAATAATAACGAAAACAGGGTCATATCGACACGTGCAATAAATAATTGTTTCCGCATCCGTCACAAATATGCGTTGTATACGCGTCGAGACGATCGAGTTGCGGCGAAGGTCGACGATTTTGCATTTATGCATTTATCCGCAATCAATTAAAAACAATGCATGATTATCATGAAAGATTATATAAAAAAAAATAACGACCGCATCACTGCACATTTTCTTCAGACGCTACAAACTGGAAATAATTGATTTTAAAAAGCAATCAATCTCCGGCGGGTCCATAATGACTGCGGGGCTTATCCCATCACCCGAGGGCCACAGGGGTAGGTAGCCGGCTGTTGATACACAATGTATTCTGCAAATGCAGCGACAGCGGCGGGTGGTCTCCCGATTTAATTCCGCCGAAGAAAAAAAACGCATCTTTGTCTATGCAATCCATCCACTTGTGTGGCGGCCGTCCATTCAATGATCCGAACACTTTATTACAACTATAATTTTTTTCAAGAGACACCGTTTCATCTCGATCCACATCCAGTCCGGAATTCGATTCAATATTACGACTAAACGATCATTGATACGATCTTACGACATTGAGCCACCCACGATTTTGGCTACTGGCGGCGGTGGCCCCCGCGATACATAAAAAAAGGGTTCGTGGTTTTCGACGCCATTATACCGAAATTATTTGAACCCTTCCCTCTGGTTCTATGACGATAATTTTCAATTCGAACATGGCGTGCATGATTCATTCAATTCCGGGGGTGGAATTATTAGAGAGCATGTGAAGTGGCGCTTAGGATGGACGAAAAATATATATCATTACAATGGAATTAAAACTGAGTGCGATTTAGAAGTAAAAAGCGGTTCAACGGCTTCTCTTCCATCGGGTGATATCGCGTTTCAAACACAATGCGTATCAAATAAATAAACAATTTAAAAATAACTTTAAACATATGTATGTGTGTTTAAATTAGATGTACATTTTTGCAGTAAATGTGATAATGGAATATCGTGCGATTTTATATACACGTGTCGGAAATGATAATAAATACATTTGCATTGTATGTAAGTATACAGTAATTATACTGAAACAATGCGAATAATTTCATCGATTAGATACAAGCGACAAGGCTGAATTTTATTGATTTGATTGATATTTATATACGAGGTTTGATAAAAAAAATATATGCGAATTTTTTTTTAATTGGTGAACTGTATGTGTCTATTAGTAATTTTGCTTCTTAGTAAAAAAAGGTAGCCGACTCCTGCCATATAGGATGCTTACTTTATTATTGGCTAATACTTGTGAAAATATTTTTTAGCACAAAACAACATCGTCATAATAATAGTTTAGCCTCCATATTCACCAGATACAATCGTCTACTACTTCTTCTCTTTCCCGAAGTTTAAATAGAACAAGGAAATGCAAAAAAATATAAATGAAACATTTCCATCCAAGAGGGCCGTAATGACATTTAGGATAAAAACCGCCCTGAATACTTCAGCACATCGACAATAGACGACAACGGGCGAAACTGAGAAGAAGATACCTCTGATGAGGTTTTTGATGTTACCACATAATTAAGCTTATTTGCCTTATTGCTGCTGCTGACAGCGAATAATAATCAGCTGGAAGCCTTTCAAGTGTGGTGCTACCGAAGTGTTGAAGATTCCATGGATGGAACGTGTCAAAAATACAAACGTACTTCAACTTCTTAAGAGCGGGAGCTTCTGAACACAGCGAAAAATTGCAAAATTTAGTATCGGACACATTATTCGTGAACCAAAATATCGCCTTCTGCAGACCACCATGGAGAAAAATGGAAGGTAAACTGTGGGTGGGAAGAAAGAAGCTATCGTTGCTACGTAAATTTAGAAAATGGTCGGGGTTAGCAGCTCCAAAATTGTTGCAGGTCGCAAAAATTGACAAATTTATGGAGAAAAGACAAAGCCTAGTTGTCGTCTTAGTGTGACTAATCGCTTACGTCCAACAAGGCACGTGAAAAAAGAGAAGAAGCTTCTTTCAAAAGTTTTGAGCAAGAGACGAGTGGAAAAAATAAATCAAAAGCACTGCCGAATAAATGAACATTGCTCAGTAGTTGCTGAAAGACACGTCAACGACGACCGTTCAAACATATCATAACTGGCAATGAAACATGGGTGTAGATATATATCGGTAAAACTATCCACCCAGCCAATGGAAGCTTGCTGAAGAGTCAAGATCGATAAAAGCTAGCCAAGTTCGATGGAATGTTTGTTATGAAATTTCAGTCATTTGCGTGCAGTAATGCCTCAGCTTCCGTATTCACCGGACAAAAACCCAGAGAATTCTTCCCATTTTTGAAGATGAATAAATAAACATGAAAGGACGACGTTTTATCAACGTCGAACAGATAAAGACAATATTGATTGAGAAAAAGATAAATTCCGCGTATTTATATTTACAAAATAATTAATTGACGCAGCATCCGTTCTTAATGCACAATTAATTAATTAACCCATCGCGGGTGGCCAAAGGATGGATGATAAATGATGGATCTTTTATGGGTTTATTAGCCCCGGGGCAAAATCTCAACGGCATAATGACCAATTAACCAGAAAAAACCCCTCTAATTTAATATGTATCACTGGGTCAACAGTGTTGGTTATATAATTTTTTTTTCACGTTCAATTCGGACTATCGAGCGTAGAAACTGTCCCATTAACAGTTCTCACAACCAATTTAGTGGCCTTTCATATTGCTTTCACCCGACAACACGATAGACTGACTTTCATCGTAACAATCTTCCAGTGTTTTCACATTCAATAACAAAATTGATTAGACAACCGCAAGGTCTGTAATTATTTGATAGCTGCGATCCGTCAGGGGTCATCTTTAAAAAAAAATCGTATGACTCACGCGTTTCAAAATAAAAATTGTGTGCATCAATCTGAGATATGGAAATGTGATCGATGCACTATTACGTGTTCGAATTGATGAATTGTGTGAATTGAAAGTAAGCATTATTGATGCGACGGTGATGAATGATGTCGATATAGAGAAGACATGGATATGGTTATGGAATAAAAATAATAATACTTTAATTATTTATTCTATGCGGAGACGTGTCGATGTGGAAACTGAGGTTGTTAGGACGATTGTTTGCAAAATGTATGTTTTGGTGGAACGTAATTCGGTATGTCATGTATGCGTGAATGAAATTTTGAAGGTCCGGGACCACCCCGACTGTTGTCGCAAGCCGAAGACACAATGGGAGAGACTATGCATAGCAGGGGTGTTAAATGTTATTCCCATATTTTTTTTTAATCATGCCTTATTTTAAACAGAATATCAGCATGAGAAATTTACGAAAACATTTTTTTCTATAACTCCATTAAATTAAATCAAATATATAATAATTCAGAATGACTAGAAAATGTTTAACCTAGCCGCGCCGATATTTGGAACCCCTAGTTTTCGATAAGCTCTTTTAAGCAAACTAGTCATGTAAATATTTTGTGTTGTCTAACAATAACTGCTGAAATTCTTTTACTCGTAATATGTGTAAAACTTTGAAACGTATTAGACATACTATAGCCACTATCTTTTATAATAAATGTATAACCCGGAATTATTACTACGATCTTCAAAAAATATGCAAACAATTAGGTGACGATATATTGAAAAATTACAATTGGAAAACAATACATTTTTGAGTTGCCGCCATTAGCGTGCGTGGTTAAAGACAGCGTAACAGATCCACCTGTTTGTAATGTCAGGGTTGAATTATTATTTTATTTGTTTATTATTAAAATTAATCAATAAACAAATAAAAATACGTATTTATTATTTTTAATAATACAAAATAACATAAAATATATTGTTTAATTTGCCAGACAAAATAAATGATTTAATTTTGACAATATTTTAAACAAACTAGAATAATAGAAAGAAACTAGAATAATAGCTGTCACAGTATACATGGTATCCTTCAGAATTCGGCAGTTTATTATGTAAGGATCCATATAAATGTAGAACGATTCTAGCGGTCACAGGAAGATCAGGTCGTACAAGATGTTCGGTCGTAATGCTGCCATAGTATGGTAAAATGGAGTATATAAAACCATTGGTTGAATCAGCTAACACATAAACTCTGGATAATTCCCCATTTTGTAGGTTTGTTTTATTAAATGTGATGAAGCTTAATTTTCCCTTTAAACTTTACGACGGATTCCGTCTATACTTATATCTTCGGCACATAATAATTCCAAATTGGAATCAATATAAGTTATGAAATGCTGACTTTTGAATTCTTGTTCTAGGAGTTTGATCGTGCATATTTTCTACTAGATGAAGCATCCAGAAAATTTGAAAAATCTATGTCGTTTAAAAATACTCGAAAAAATGGCATCTTTAGATTGAATTGTTGAGACCAATATATTTGTATATTTCTACAGGGAATCAATCCCATATTTAAATGACACCCAATAAATGCCGCCATTTAATACCAAAACATATGCTTCCAAGTTCCAAATTGATCTCGGTGGATAATTGTGTCTGATAACCCGGCTTTATAGCGTACCGGTTAGTCTCTGTCTACAATTTTGTTTATCATTTCATCGGTAAAAAAATAATTTAAAATAATCATGTTCAACAGGCATCAGGTAACTGCGGACCAGTACATGGTTTTCCTGATTTAAATGGAATAATTTTAAGGGGAGATGTCTTCTTTGAGTTACATCATACCAACTTCCAAATATGTTTTCTTCCAACCAGTCTCTGGCACATTCCTTCTTCATCGGTACATGATAGTGGCCTGACTTGTCTCCTAATTGGTGTGGATGTCACTCAATTATCAATACTGTCACAACAATCAGTAATACCTTTGCCTTTCATTCTCATCCACCAATTCTATGTAAAATCATCATCGCTGCTATCAATATCGTCGATCATGTCTTGCTCTGTCATCTTATGGTATTTCTAAAAACAATTTAAAAAAAATAATTTCTGATTTCTTATTATATTTTTTTTCAATATCTTCTGATCGTGACATCTGTACAAACAAATGTAATTTTTTTATCTAGTATTAACTAGCATTATTCAAATATTATATTAAAAGTCTCACATAATTTGTTAAAACAATTGTAATGCTTTTAAATCGATTGTTGCGAATCGCTGAATGTGTTCAATATATGGCTGCCATTAATATAATGCCATCTCGCTCACACTTTATTGACAAAATGCTTGCAGAATGACAGCCCGCACGGAGATGGAAATGTACATATTTCCAATGACAGATAATATTATATTCAAAAATTGTTTAAAATAATTCAAACTAAATTATATTGTATTTTGTAAGCTTACACTTACCTTATTAGTAGTAATTGCTAGTCGATTGAGGATCTGCGGTTGCTTGACGTTCAGTTTGAATCAGCGCTCTAGGTGAACATAAAACCACGCAATACGGCCAGGTGGACAAAATCAACCCAGATATTTAAATTGCATTTTACGATGTTAAATGCCCAAAAATAATGTGAAATTCGATCAGTGTATGAAGTTGGAAGTATCAGGGTGATAAATATCGTAAAAAAACATTTAAATCAATTTGTGGTCAGTAAACAAGGACGACAAATTATGTCGACGTATTGTCGACGTTCGAGTTGAGAGACGAAATCATGATGTCGACTATATGTCGACTTACGAGTTTTAAGGGTTAATATATATCCTACATGTCAGTACGAGGTGTCAAGTGCGAATGAAACGTACTAGTGACACGTGCCGCGAGAACTGAGTCTGCGGCCGGATATAGTCGGATGTCATATTGATTAGTTGAAAAATTCAAAATATAGATCACCTTCATTCCTTTGTCCTAATTAATAGGAGACGTGGATGTTACTAATTGTAAACATGGAAGCGTGTTGTGTGAATAAAAAAGCGGTAAGTATAAAACCATACCTCAAATTCTTCACATGAAACACAAGCTCTCCGACAGCAGTAAAAGTATCGCTTTCTTAATGTGAAAGTAGAAGGCAAAGAATTGATGGGTAGAAAGGAGCTGTCGTGGTTCCGAAATTAGAGCAATTTAGGCGAAGGTGCGGAATTGTTCTAGCTCCAAACAGATCGGGTTTTACTCAGGTTTTTCTACAAGCCGTTTAGTATCTTACTACTCACTGTGACTTACCAGATCCTTAGATCAAGATCTTGCAGGATGACGTCTCCTTATACCTTTCGAGGTATTTCTCATCCACTGCGCGATGGAACTGACATCTGGAGAACATGGTTATTCTTAAACTCAACGCTTCACTGGTATACATACACTTATTACAGCAGAGGTAGACTCTGCTTCTCATCTTATTCGGAGAATTATGGAAACATTTGAAAATATTATGCGCTAAAGAAGATTAATGAGATTCTACACTATCAGATACTAGATGATTAAATTAGGAGACTCGATTTGAATGATTCGAATTCGAAGACCGGATATGAACAAGGACCGATATATTTTAAAAACTATCAAAAATAAGAAAAACTTGTTTTGGTCATATAATGTGACATTCCGAAATATATCAAATACTCATTATTCAGGGTAAGATTCAAGGAAGTCGAGGATCCAGAGGACCAGAATGGCTGAAGAATCTACGACTGGTTTGGGGATGATGCCACCTCCATTTTCAGGGCAGTGATGGACAGGACAAAGGTTCCATGATCGCCAACGTCGTTAATTATTTTTTTAGAAGAATACGTCGATTATTTTCTTCATCTAATTTTGATGGATATGGAAATGGATAATATGGCGCATCAGATTAGCACGATGAAGACAGAATAAACGTCAAATTCATGAGTTTTGATAAATAAAGTATTAGTTTCTAAGAAGGCTCGTCTGTTTATGAGATTATATGAGGCGTTGCGAACCTTTGATTTGTTATACCTGATCCAGGGATTGACTACAAACGCCGCGGGTGGCCCCCATACGACAGTGATACTCCCTACATGTGCCTAAGAAGTCAACAAACACCAGCTGTTCTATTCCTACCGCATATTAATATTTACAAGCGTATTTGTTCCAGCCCCGTGCTCTTTGAGTGCTAGCAGCGTCAATCAGATCAATCAAACCACGAGAGAGCCGTAAACAATTTTTTTTTAAAAAAAGAACAAGGTTATCAATTATTAAACACAGAACAAATAAACCGAATGAATAAAATATTTTCCTAGTAAATCGACGCCGCTTCGTCTGTTTTGTCAATATTTGTACGGGCAAATATTAACACAGGCCTTGTACAATCGATGTTTGTACTCTGCGGTCAAGTCGTCGCAAGATGAAACGCGATTGTTGCATCGGCGTCTCGAAAATAAAGAACGAAAGAAGAAAAAAAAAACGTTCGACAATCGAATGACATTCTGAAATAATACTAGTGCCATTACATCGTCGGCAATTAACATTTACGTAATGACTATTCTAAAATCAGAATGATGACCCAGAAAATGGTAGAAAATCCGATGGACACGCGATGATATGTAATCGCTCATAAATCAACTGACCCAAATTGTTAATTTTTCTTCATCTGGCGCCATCTTAAAATCGAAACGCGGTTGCAGCATTAACAATAACATTTTTGAATGATCGTAAAGTGCGACAAAATATATGCATTATTAAATGAATCAATTAAATGGAATGTATTAGCTGGTTGTTTGGCCAATATCGTCATCATCGCGTTTGTACGGCGACGTACTGTTTCGCCCCGAGGCAGTGGGTCAGGTCGTTTCTCATTAGGATAGGTCAGGACGGGTGGTTCATATTGCCGAATTGGGACAAAGCGCAGCTCGATCGATTCATCCGCGATCGATCGCCTCGAGAGGTGCGAAGGGAGCCCGACGATAGAAAACCGTGATCGCGAACGGTGAAACTAGGAAGTGAATATGCACAAAAGAGAAACTATAAAGAAAGGCGAGCGTTACCGAACTCGACAGGAGAAATTATCTTTTATGTACGAAAAGTGTTTCGCTTGGGACTTGCGCGAGTGAGCGGTCGATGTGACATAATATGGCCGATCGTAGAAATCGCAACAATTGCGCCGATGACGAAACGCCAGAGTCGTCCGGTAGAAAGCTGGAGCGGAGGATTCGCCTAAAAACAACCACCGCCGAAACGATTCGGCAAAAATTGACGAAGCTAAAAAAAATGGAAAGTGAACGCGCTTTCTGTAAAAAGTCTCAACACCATCTCATCCCACAATAAGTGATCGACCTCGCGATAAATCGAAATAGAAAATAATTTGGCATAGCCGTGAAAGTCATCCGAATCGATTATTACAAAATCACGCACAGACACATTTTCATGCGAAATCATTAACGGCGGTGATGCGCGCGTAGAAAATTTCCCGGCCAGATAATTATCGAGTTTTTAATTATGCGGCATGAAAAAATGCGATAAACATTTTTCACCAATCTGCGAAAACCTTGAACGCATATGCATATAATATAAGGTCACCAAAAACGCGATAACGCCTCGGTTTTACAGCTGAACAAACATCAATATTGTCTCGCTTATCTCGAAAATATTATTATAAATTGCCTATGAATCAGTTTATGACAAAAAAACAAACGCACGATTAGCGGATGAGCCCGGCGAATGCAATCGACTGATAACCGACGCGAGCGCAACCGCGTCGCGACCTTCCCAATTTAATCGCGGCTTTGTTATTCGCCGAAATCAAGGTTGGACGCTCGGTTATTGTCGACTGGATTCCATGGGATCGACGCTCAAGATCGATACTCGAGTATCGAGCGCCGATACCCACTTCCTAGGTTACCTAATCGCGGCGGCCACGTCACTCGGCGCAAGGGCACGTGTTTAGCTATCGCTAACAGCCCGGGGAGGTCACCGTTCCTAAGTAAGGAAGACAAAATCACCGCAACGGCCTCTCTTCGCGCTAGCACACACTATCTCAGTGGTCTTGACAATTTGTATAAACGTGTCAAGTATTATTTATATACACGTATTGCCATTCATTTTTAGACAAAAAATTTGCTGAGCAAATATGCCATCCGAGCGCGGAATGCGAGGCGCCGCATACTCCCAACGATACAATAGATTCCGCTTAATTGGGACACAACGGACCCAAATTAAATATAATAACAGTAGCTCAAAAAATAAATATAACAATGATGTACATACAGTAAACCAAACCTGCTATAGCGCCGCGATATACAACGCGCTAAAGAAGACTAGGCATCAATACAATATTTCGGTTTAGGATTTTTTTTAACCTAGCCGTGCCGATGGGGTTTATTTGGGGCCTCATGTTTCAGTAATTTTTTTAACATGAATCCTACATGTCACAAACTTTTTGTATTTTTCTAAAAAAGTCTAGATTTCTAAAACAGTAGAGAATAAATATTGAAAATAAAAAAACAATATTAGCTTCTGTTCCTACAAGCGCGATGTTTTTCTCGCTCGTATTCAGTACGATATGGTAAGTGTTCAATTGACACGTGCGGCGAGTCTGCGGTGAATTATAAATAGACCCCCTTCCGGACGACGCGGTTGGTTTCGAGCCGCCGTAACAGATCGGTTAAATTGTACAGTCAGCCCTCCTATAGCGTTTCCTTTAAATCGCTGCTTTTTACAAAAATCCTTGTCAACCAAAGAGCATAGACCTTTATTTCGCTCGGAAAAGTATTATAGATTTACGAAATATCTAAATTGACCTTAAAAATATTAGAATTTTGTAGAAAACAGTGATTTACAGGAAACGTTATAGGAGGGTTGACTGTATTTCGCAAATTTAATGAACTCTATACATCAAATACTTTTCGAACGGAATGAAGTCAATCAGTTGTGTTTGGAAAAGGTCCAAACAACTGATTGACTAAAATATCAAAGAGATTAATTAATCATATAGCCATTTTCGAAGGCATCGATTGTTGCATTAAGTTGTTTGAAGAAAGCGACGAGTTAATCTAGATTATTTTTTGCAATGTGCAACACAAAATAAATTACGTTATGTATGACATTGTTTGTTATCATTAATGTTCACAGTCGACCCTCCTACAGCGCCGATATAGGAACCACGTTAAGACTAGGCGCCCATACAAACATTGGGGTTAGTTTTTAAATTGTACGAAATCAGTACATTAAACATTTTTGCATTCGCATATTTAAATGGCCTTGTTCTATGTTTAGTTTGTTCACGCGCGTGTTATATTTTGTTGTTAAATAATTGGGCATTGACCTTTATTTGATAACAAAATATATACGAAAAATATGTAATTTGACCTTGAAAATTTAGCGTTTAGTTTAGAAAATGACGCTTTGGAATAAATCAGTATACGAATGATTGCCGCACACGCCGCTCTATAGCATGAAGCGCTATAGGAGGGTATCGGCATTTATGACAAAGATATTTCTGCAGGATTTTAGCAATTGTAATCTCGTTGGTTTTTGTCAGAATTAAACTGTCCCAATTAAATGGAATCGTGACCCGGATAACCCAAGTAAATTACTATTCCTTAATTTGGTTTCTGTTCCTTGAGATTTGGTCCAAATAACCATCCGTCCCGTATAACCAGCATCCCAAATAAGCGATTAGATTTATAAAATATCTTGTGAGAACTAAAACACGTGTAAAACTTTCACCGAGCTGTATTCTTTAACCTTCGCGCACAGGACGTGCATCCTGGGACAAAAAAACTCACATCCTGCAGGAAACCCTCCGCGGCGTAAACACAATGCGGCGGGAAAAAAGCAGGGGGGACGCACAAATCCGCATTTTATGAGCAAAAAATATATTATGTTACCGTATGGGATCTATGGCTATCCACTTGACCATGCTGGCCGAAGCTGGGTTCGATGTACTGTCGCCGAAGACTGTTGAACGCCGCACGCGAACGCACACCGAAGCAGCTCGCGACCGACAATATGGAAAAAAAGCGTTGCGGCGCCGAATAGCGAGGCCGCGGACCACGGTCACACATGCTCGGGCACCACCCATTAACCTTGCCGCGATTAACTTCTAAAATTACGGCGGCCGCTCGGTGGTTAGCATGAGTGACGCACCCGGTCGGTTCAGGAAGTGAGCGAGCCGCGCATGCGCGAAAATCTCGCGAAAAATTGCCGCGGGGTCACCACCTCCGAGCGTTTGCACGTGACGCCGTCGAATGTCCCTTGGCCGAAGAACGGATGGACCCGATTGAATGGTGAGGCATCCGCGGTGAATCAAATTCGGATTCGCGCTACCTACATTGTATGAGCTACTTTAATTTAATTAGTTTGCGATGGCCTCACTCTGCAACAAATAATTATAATAGCAACGAAATTGAGATGAATCGCGGCGTTAAAATCAATAAAATCAAAAAATAATATCTTGTTACGGCGGCAGATGCTGTGTACAATCTCTGGAAAGATTTAAGAATCAACATTTTTTATCAATGTCCGAAATCTTTCTATGTTGAAGAATCAGAACATTTCCTTCCTTGTAAAATACAATCGGATGAGAAAATCATGCATTTTAAAAAAAAATGGCTCAATTAAGAATCACCAAACCTAATTTAATTAATTGCACACAGTAATTATGGAGATTCGCGGAACTCGTCGTTTTTCTGCTATAAATAAACACTCAACTCAATTTTTGCACGGTTTTAAAATAACACCATTCCCAGTAATAAAAAATAACAGATTTTCTAATAACAAAAAAATCAACAGATTCTGACACAAGGAGTCCGATTTTTAGCGATGAAAGCGATTCATATCTAAGTCCCTCACTAATGTGCGCGATTTATTAATTATTTTGTATAATTTATTTATTGGGATTCATTATTAGCTTTTATACCACAATTTTTTTTTTTTTAAATAACGCGTTTTTTTGGAAATTTTGGGAAACAATTTTTTTTTCTATGAATTCGATATTTTTTTCCATGGTTATTAACGTAACGTGTCTACCGTGTAAAAGAGATTTTACTAAACTTTTAGAGATAATTAAATAAACTATTTAGAAAGACATATTGCAAAAATAGATAAAACAGTTAAAAGGCTATGCGGAAATTTAATTATACGTTTATCCCTTCAACGATATACCAGGTTGAAAAATAGATCTAGCTAGATCATGTTGTCATTAACCAAGACGTGCCGATGGGGTTATATTTGGGACCCCAAATTTTTAATTTTTCTCGAATAACTCTTTTTATATAAATCCTATATATCATAAACTTTTTGTATTTGTCTAAAAAAATCCAAAGAATAAACATTATAAATAATCACTGCCTTGTCCAAGCTTGGGGTCTATTTTACCTTATAAATATAACACCTTTCGGTTAATGAAAATTAAAAATCATTGAATGTTTAGACAAAACAAGATTAAAAGTTTGTAAGATATGTGAGGTTCAGAATACAGAAAATACTTGAAATACCCAATTATATAATACTTCAGTATGCTATGTAATTTGAAGGCTCGTTCAGAATTTGAGTCATTAAAAATAAATTATTTCCGCATAGGGAAATTATCTCTATACGACTAGCAATATATAAGTACAATTTTTATATGTATCACGTCGTGGAGATAATTAAATAAAATTTCAATATTTTCGAATTTCGTTAAAAGAGAGACGTAAGATCTTATTTATTCTAGAAAGAAAAATACAAGAAATACGTCGTGCTAAAATAAGCCAGGAATGCATTGGATGTTGCACGATCGTAAAACTTTACGACATAATATAATGAACTAGTATTATTTTCTATAAATTGATTGCATAATTATTCAAATACACTATCTTGCAAATTATATGCAAAAGCATTGTGATCAGATGCAATGCGATCTAAAAATATGCGTAAACGACTGAATATCCCTATCGAGGTTAACAGTTTTAATATTTTACGCAATCTTCACGGCATAACTGTATATATTAAATCGCACAATACAGAAGCGCAGAAACGCTCCATTATTCCACTTATGCAGGATGTTCAATAAATCAAACAAATAGATCGAGTGGCCGAGATGCCGATCGACGTGAAAGATCACGATGTGCCACAGATATTATTACAACCTTACAAAATTTATCGTTCGCCGATTATGATAAGCGGAGTTCCGCCATGCGATATTGATTCAAACGAGAGGAAATAATTCGTGTGACTTTGAAACGATCACGATCGAGATGTGTTTGGATTGGGATGGACTCCAAACATCAATTACGAAGAGTGCATAATTATACGTCAGTTCCTCGGTCATAATTCACCGTGTAAAAATGTGGTCTGGTAGATTAACAGCGGCCGCGAAGGCCGCGATTCAATGCATCGCGATAACGGATCCGTCGTGCAAAAATGCCAATATTTAAAACCGCCAACTGTACAATTTAAATAATGAAGGGCGATTGAAAATTACATGCAATTTTCCACTCCAGTCCCATATCGCAGACGAGTGAGATAACCTTCCGAACGACGTGCCGATTGTTAGATGCAATTAGAACCGATCTGCGGTTCACACAGATCGGATTCCAAGAAAATCGCCGTGTGAATTCGTTTATCCGTTTATACTTAACATTTATACAGTCAGTCCTCGACTTGTGCGATTTAAAGAAAATAATATTTGTCCCTCCGAATATGACCTCTATTATTCAACCAATGGATTAAGGCGTAATGTGCATACATTTGAAAAGTTTTACCTACGGAATACATTTAAGCAAAGAATAAGAGCTGTTGATGGACAGAACGGAAAAACGTTAACCCAATTTTGGAAAGAGTTTATAAAGCTGTTCAAAATATTAGTGATGCCTAGAGTAAGGAATAAGGTCATCCCACGATTGGTTGAGGAGAGTAGAACATTAACTGAAGAAGTTGACGTAGTTATTCAAGATCTTGTTGAAGTGACCAAAGAACTAAATTTAAATCTAGAGGAAGAGAATTTCGTTAGTTTGATAACCAGTCATTCAACGGAAATGAGCAACGGCGTATAGATGGAACTTGAGGATGAGCGAAAGAGGATTTAATTGAACAACCCAAGCAATTAGAAACTGTGAAGATGTGTGAATATTTAAATCTTCCGGGATGACAAATGATCCGGGATGGATTAGCTGGTCTCGAAGCTCACGACCCTTATCCCGAACGATCTGCAAAAGTTACCAAAGCAGTGAATAATGAAAATGCTACACTTTAACCGGTTCAGTGCCATGGATTTTTTAACAAGTTGAAATCTCTTTTTTAGTATGTATTTTTTTTTGTATGTATGATTTTTAGTATGTAATAATATACTTAATAGATGTCACTACAACATAAATATAGAATATCCAAAGAATTTGTAAAAGAAC
>JAGXCT010036081.1:0-53535 GCA_022495035.1 Philopotamus ludificatus | reverse complement strand
TTTCACTCGCGGGTCACTGCGTGACCCGCGGGGTACTCGTTCGCCATCCCTGTCCCGCCATCCATCCATACTATACTAAAGTACATACCATTGCTTTAATATCCACATATTAATATATACTATTGAATTTAAATCATTCCTAATCACTACAAATATGATCTTAGCAATGCTTGTA
Source organism: Philopotamus ludificatus (assembly GCA_022495035.1). NCBI lineage: Eukaryota > Metazoa > Arthropoda > Insecta > Trichoptera > Philopotamidae > Philopotamus > Philopotamus ludificatus. Next base: position 53,360 of record JAGXCT010036081.1, on the reverse strand, counting down.
TATACAATCAATTTAATTATCATACATTTGTATATATTATAACATATTATTTTATGATCCTGCAATAATAAATTTAGTATATTCAACATTGAACCATACCTCAAAATAAATTCCACATATTCTACTAGTTTGTGATATGTCTATTTTAATAATATATTATATATCGTTGTCGGATTCATTTGGAGTCGAAATCACATTTGACTTCTGACCAACATTTAATTAATATCCGGACCGTGACCGGTGGGCAATCAATCATAAAATTTTGACGTTCAATCAAAAATGTGACCACCATTTTCAAAGCGTATCCGCAATTTTGACGTATTGTGCCATGTCATAAAGAATTGACCTTTCATCTTGGTGAATATAGGTACGTAAAATATATTTTCGACAAATTTTACCACTATTCCATACGTATATCTAAAACTTTTTTTTATTTAAATCTTGTTTTTATCAATAATTCGTATAAAGTAAAAAAACAAATAAAGAATGTAACGAGAGTGTTGCATCAGATTTACCAAAAATAAATATACATTTGCATGCAGAATACTGTAAAAGGATTTTGATTAAAATGGAAATCGTATCCGTTTCGGAGTGTTTTTGCACACTCCGTTTTATTTTTTTTTCTTGAACTACGAAATATCTTAAATATCAATGTTTTCGACGAATAGTTTATTAAATTCATCATATCTAAAATTAAAATTATTTATTTATAAATTTATTTTAAAACAACTATAAAAATAAAACAATTTTATCGATAGTAACAGAAAGTACAAAGATTGATAATAAAAACTTTACTTGAAACAACGCCCATGCGTGCAATAAAAACTAGTTTTTTACAAGAGATTTAGATGCTCCCCATGCGAATGTTATTTTCATGACTTATCTCAAATAGAAATGATATAAATTACGTACCTTTTTATTAATATTTTAAAATATAAATAAGAAAAAGTATAACATTCGAAATTTTGCAACTCAACAAACAATTATTATTATTTTATTATATAAAACCATTATTCAAGGATATTTTTATTATTTTATTTAACGTACAAAAATAATCCAGTACTATAATTACTGATTAATTTCACGGTCAACCAAAACCAGGAGCGTACGCTGTTTTGCATGCTTAAAATATTTTCACTCTCGTTTAATTGTTATGTTAGTATGATTAACGCGTTAATAGCGGTCCCGTTCTATATTTAGGCTATTCATAAAGTGCGGGACTGGCCGGGACCTTTGCCAAATTAAATATGTATTAACAGTAATGTACAGGTAAACGGGTTAAATACCAGAAATGAATTTTCACACAAGGGTGCGAAAGCCGCGAACCGCTCCCCGTTCTTTGCTTAATCGCACCATGTATATTAAGGGTTAAGAGTGATATTGAATTTTACTGCAACGCAAAATTAATGCAAAAGGAAATTGCCATGACAACGCCAAAGAAAACTCATCATAGGAGGAGAAGCAAAATTTTGCTGGCATAAGGTAATGGCGGAAACAAATCGCGTGAACAAGACACATAATATACACATATGAACAAAGCTTAACTTTGTTTAGTCTAAGAACCTACGATCTACTTTAAATATTTAAATACTTTGATACGGTAAAAATATTAAGAACAATAATTGAATCAAAAAACCTCTTGATGCAATAATTCATAATAAAATGTAATAATATCTTAAATATAAGTGGCTAGTGGGATTTAAAAACTTTTTAAAAAAATAATTTAAAAATTTCTGTTTAATATTTAATAATATTATCATTATTTATCTATTTTTCCATCGTTAATGACAATTCTATTCTTAAGTTTTTATAATAAGAAGACTTGTTGCTTTGTTTCCGTCGCTGAGATAAGATGATACTCAAACTCTTATATTCTAAAATCTTTGTTGTTCCCAAAGTATGATTAATTCTAAAGTATAAGGATAAATAATTGAATCGTTATATAACATAGATATTTTGTTATTATTATAATATCCCTTAAACCAAATTGCATTTCTATATATATTATTATGTGTAGCAACCCACTTTTAGAATGGTCATTTTATAAATTAAGTTTCACACTTAGTAAAAATATAAAATTTAATCTAATTTAAATTATATATTAGCAATTTACTTACTATTTATAAGTAGTAGTGATCATTCCGAAGAGTTCCGAGTGACTCTGGTCAATACAGGAGTGGGATAAAGGCTCACAACCGACATTTCACAAAAAAATATTAAAAAAAAAAGTTGGAAGCGGTTAGCAGCGCTTTTTAGTATAAAAAATACTACGGTGTAGAAGGCAACGCGAAACCACTGCACTATTTTTCGATGAAAACCATGTCCATGGTCCCACATAAGTGTATTCATGTACATAGTCACGTTCCTCAGACATGAGGGAAAAATAATTAATCATCATCATATTCTCATCAGCCCTATTTTAGAGCGCTAGCCTCATGTAATATCCTTCATCATTTTATCCGGTCTGCCGCCACGTCGCTTCATCTTCCGGTAAGTTTCAATCATGCAGTGTCCCTCTATACACAGTCCAACCACCTCAGCCTTGATCTTCCTTTCCTCCGGGGACAGGAAGGCGTGGCCACAATGTCTATGTCGTCCGCTTAGACAAGAAGCTGCACTGATTTATTAAGAATGGTGTAAATTATTTCCACCCCAGTCTCTTATTACATCTTCTAGTGCTATGTTAAACATTAAACATTCTAGAGCGTCACCCTGTTTAAGGAATATTGAGACTCATCATCGCCTCATATAGCTTAGGCCTGTAGACTGTGTCATATGCGGATTCGAAATCAATGAACAGGTGATGCGTGCCAATGTTGAGTTCCCGCGTTTTTCCAAAATGTGCCATAAAGAGAAAATATGGGCGGTCGTCGACCTTCCGGAGGAGCGAAGTTCGCACTGATATTCTCCTATTTCTTTTTTCTGTATATTTCGAGTCTTTAGTATAATATATTTTAAAAGTTATTCCTCTATAATTGGAGCAGTCCATTATGTCGCCCTTCTTGTGCAACGAACATATGATTCCGACCATCCATGTCTACCTCTAAATTAGGATTGAGTAATTTACCAAAATGTCTTAACCATCATTTTCGATTGGAAGTGAATTAATAATTTATATAAAAATAATATTAATATTTACTCGCTTCACGACATTTTAATAAATAAAAATTTACAATTAAAACTACCGATGTAGCTACCGTAATTCATTGTAGATGATTTTTTGTCTGGAGAAATTGATTCTTACATTGAAACTTGACTTTCAACTCAATTACCATTAGAATGCAGAAATTATATATAACTTGACGTAATAGACAATAAAAATATCCTTCAATTAACTTTAGAAACTATCCATTATTTTTTTCTTCAATTGGCCCATAAATATATTAATGAATTACGCAAAAAATATAGTTATAATGAAAATTGTTCAATTTTCATTTTAATAAATGACGTTCAAGTTAAATAATAATTCATATAATAAAAAAAATAACTAGCGTGGAGTCCCTTTTCCAATTCATTTTTCGTTAATATATCATTTAATTTTGCCATTTATATATTCATTACATATTTGTAACTTTATTACTCGATTAATGTTGTCGATAATTTATATCTACTACCATAGACTTTCCTTTGTGAAGTGAAATATTAACCTTCATTAAATGAATGTACCACGGTATATTCAATTATATGAAGCTATATATTACACATATACCGACAAATGTCATATTTATTAGATAGCCATTGATCAGACTAATACATTATACATGAATAGTCATATAATACATTATATATTTATTTTCCAAATATATATATATGGAAATAAAATCATAAATTCCAGAGAACAAACCGTAGGCTTAATCATAAACTTTCACAATACTAATTTGAACTTTTCAGTCACATTTCAGATTTTAATTGAACAGTTTTACGATGAACCCCTCTCTATAAATATAGACAGCCGTATTTCTCTGCTCCGAACGTTTTCACAAGTTTCAGATATTTCAGAAGTGTCGTAATAAACACGAAGGTTGTCAAAGTCATTTATTTCTACTCAAAGTTTAATAAGTTTAAAGATAGGTTTGAGACGCGTCCTCAAAAGCACTTTAAACTCTTTCCTCAAATTGGACAAATTGCTGGGTGTATTCATGATTCAAGTATGGCGGCGATGAAATTTATATAATTGTCGGTGTCAAAATTTGACAACTCGCTAAAGCCATGAAGAGGAATGATGGATTTTCAATAAAAAAAATAGCCATTTGTCGCAACGTTTTGAATAAATATATGTATTATATAATATTTTTTCGAAGCGAATACTAACATTTTGAAATTATTTCAAAGTCAAGTCGTCATTAACATTCAGACACTGAAATGTTAGCGAAACCCCGGGGTTTAATAATTCATTACATTCATTACCATAGGACGGCCTGTTTGCGATACAATGTCCTTTCATCAACTAATCCATACTCAGACATCTTTAATAGGACTTCAGACTTTTGATTTTTTCTTCGTGAAATATTTTTAAATATGTAAATATTGTATATATTTCTATTTTTTTTTAAAATAAATATTAATATTTATTTAAAAGTGCAATCCTTATATGTGGGTAGATTTTATCAAAAATTTATGTCCGCTTTGGAGTTCTTTTGTCATGCCATTCATCCATAGTCAAATATAAACATAAAATAAATCAAAAATATTTTCAGATAAATTTTGTGCGATATGTTTTTTATAAATATGAAAATATTATTTTAGTGCATAAGCGTATATTTTAAAATAAATATGTTATTGGCTTCGCGTAAACATATCCACGTAATGTTAAAGGATCGATGGTATCTCTAAAACTGTTACAAAAATATTTAATAATTCAGAATTAATTATCTCGCGTTACTTTCAAGTGTCACATTTGATATAATTTGTGAGGCAACACGCCCAGTAATAAATTTGTCTATACTCCATGCGTTAAAAAAGATTAATTCCACATTAATTTTGACGTCCCCTTTGAAGTTGGTCCTAATTGAAGCAATTAAGATTTTGGAACGGTTTCCATTTTCCCTTGGACCAATTAGACCTTCAGAAGGTCTCAGCTGGAAATGTAAATAAAATGATTTATGTCTGGTGCTAATCGAAGACAAAAGAAATTGGTTTCTGCTGCGACATAAGCCTATAAATATGGTTAGGCTTCACCTTAACAGTTATTATATTCCCAGAACCATTGAATTTTCCCTTTGTTTAACTAATATGTCATACTCTTCACACATTTATTGTTTACATTGACATACAGCCTCTCAAATTTTCCAATAGTTCCCCATCAAATAATTTGCATGGATGACGTGCCGTCCATTGATGTGTACATTCACTATTTTATATCACATTACTAACCGCGAGTGTGTTGCCGTTTAAACGGAACCATTACGGCCTACATATATTACATTTCATAATATACATATTATTATTTTAATTATAATTACCTAATATCAATAAATGAAATCACATTGATATACTAGTATAGTATAAAAATATTTATTACAATAGTTAAATTTGTGGGATTCAAACTCTATCTATCGTTTCTGTTTTAACAATCGAGTACGAAGTAGATTTGGTGCAACTACATATGTATGTGTAAATATGAAATCGCAAATGATTGCATAATGGATGTTACAATCGGGGGCGGCTCGTGACTTTAAAAAGAGTTGGGGCATGATGGAGTTGAGGTGCCCCTCCCCCCACTTAAAAAAAACAATGTACTGTATATATTTTTAGTACTCACTGTACCAAGTCGAACCAAGAAAATAATAAAAAATATCTTAATATACTTTTTATTACGAAATTAAACAAAAATATTTTTTTAATTTTTATCAATATATAAAAATTGAATTAACAAAACCCTTAATATAAAAATATGTATTTTTCACAAAATTAAATCCCTTATCCTCTTATTACAAAGAGCGTTCGAATGTTTTAAATCGGCAATCGATAGAATTATGGAAACTTTAATAGATTTTCATCAATCAGTTGATAATGATATTCAAATTCCAGAAAAGAGAAATGAAAAATATAGTCGAAAAACGTTGACGGTGCCGTTTATTTTTCAAATCGAGTAGAAAATATAGACCACCATATACAGATTTGCCCCAAAAAGAGCTTTACGCAGCAAACGAAAAGCGTTTTTCAGTATACGGTAATATGTAATTTTTCTCTTTAGATCCACTGACTGACAACAACAACACTCGTTCGCGTCGGATCAACAGCTAAACTGAGGCTAACGACGTGTCCAGGGGCAGGTAGAAACCTGCCCCGAGTAAACTTACACAGCAAACAAAAAGCGACCTTTTGTAAATGGTAATACGAAACTTTTCTCGTTACACTCTTTCGCGTCAGAACTAGCGAGACCACGTGATCGGGGCTGATACAATAATGCCCAAACACATAAGTATACAGTTCCGTTCGCATATTTCAAGCTAATTATTATTTTTTATTAAAAGAAATGTGTGTGGGTCAGTACCCTGATTACCCTGGTTACAATACTTTTATTATATAATATCCTATAATGTCCTATTTTCAAAGTAATGTTGCGCAAAGTAAACTGTTCCAATAAACTCCAATGAATAATATTAAAACCGAAATCATTTTAAAGTATACCTGTCCAAAACTCGAACTAGCGATGAAGATTTATATTCATATTCTAAAAAAACGTCAAGCTCAGATACATATCTTATTAAATGTAAATTGTAATCAACAATATTATTACTATAATCGTTTTTTTATCGTAAAAATTAGCTTTAGATACATTTTTTAAGGCAATAAATAAATTAAACAAGCTTTTTCTATTATATTGTTAACAATTAATTTTTTGATCATAGTTCTGAATAAACGTTATTTAATTTCCAAGTCAAAACCAGTGATTCTATGAATAATAAAAATCTAATATCATTACCATTTCTATAAAAAAATGTTCAATACTGTCAAAAAAAAATATGTTCTCCATTAATTTCGTGTGCATATAGTAGTTTCATTCACAGTAAATCGATGCCAAAGGTCTTTTGAATTGCAATAAAATCTCGTCTACCACAGCATAGGTATTGCCTTCTAGTTGCAGTTTTCATGTAAAATTTTTCGCGAAGAAAATTCGATTTCGTAAAAATATTTTTATACTCCAGAATTGGACTCGTGCCAACATTTTCATTTCCATCTCATTATGCATATTTTTTATGAATGAACTAATTTATAAATAGCATTTCATCACACAATTTCAGATTCCTAGTGACGAAAAATATTTCTATTTACGTCACGAGAAGAAAATATCTCACTGGACATACTAGTCTTATGTTTTGTAACTACGTTTCAGCTACCAGATAAATATGAGAGTTTATCTAGCGTCGAAAAACCTCATTTTGAACGTAAAGTTTTTCTTGCCACAATCTGGCTCCATACATCCAGCCTTAAATAAAAACTATTAATAAAATATCACCACCATTTTTTTCAGAGCACTCCGTATATGAATTTCATTTCCGACACGAATTTCTCACCCAATGTCAACGGGCGTAAATCCTTGAGATAATCGGTTTTATCAGCGACTTTTTCCTACGTCACGTTCGCCCAAATCCTGGCGAAATATAATTGTTGGATTTGTATAGCAATTCCTTTTCCTAGTCAATATTAGATTGGGGATAACCTCGAGAATTTTAATATGCGGCATGCGCTAATAACATTATATAACCTAGCCACGCCCGAAACAATTCAAAATTTGTGTTACACTCAACATTTCAACAATATCCATTACTATGATCAAATTTGTATGTGGTCGGATATATTGGCGGCGCGGTGTAGTGCGCCAGACGGGGGGTTCAATCTCCTCATAATATTTAACGCCACGTTTGAGAATATTTTTAACCGGCTCAAATGGGATAGGAACGGGTATCGATATAACCGGTAGATATTCATACCACGTTAATCAATGACACGAGGCTTACGGGAAATTTCCAATATTGCGAATTGCGATAACAATTCATGAATAATTTTTAATTAATAATTAACATTTGCAACACATCTACATTTCACATTATAAATCGAGGATTGTTTTTATCGAATTCTATCTATATCATAACACAAGATATACTGTTTCTGCAATCCTTGCAATACCCCTCAAACTGTGGTAAAACATTAACCTGATGAAAACATACAACATACCAGCATAATCATTTTTATCCAGTAGATTTATTCCCAAAATCGACGTAAAAACATAATCGCGTAATTATGAAAACGTATAAGATTTATTGCAAGCGGTATATTTTTGTTAACTGACATGTTTACTTCCACTCCTACAAATAATTTTATGTAAATTGTGTCGTTTCCTTCAATAAATATAATTATTTACCCAGAATGAAGCTGTGTCACACTGGTCCGACACAGTTTCATCCCTTGCCGACCACCCACACCGCATATACCAGCTTGGAATCGGTTCGATCGTTACAACAAGAACAGTTTTTTCCTTAAAACTCGTGATTTAAATACGCATTATCATTAGGTATGTGTTTATTCCATAAGCTTTCATCAGAAAAATATAATTATTATAATAAAGGGATATAAAAATCAGGATAAGAAACCAATTTGAGTCGCCATATCTGTAGTAAAATCCATTTATTTACAATTTTTAAACAAAATTGTGTAATCTTGCTCAATATTAAAGCTAGCTCACACTCTTTTGATAAAATGCTGCATTTCCAAAATCTTCGATCTAAGTAAAGATATTGTTATTCTGGATTTATTACGTCCCTTCTAAAATAACATGTTTGTTTTTGCAAAAAACTCATTTATACGTTTTTCATTTAACCGATCAAGCTAATCAATATCTTGATTTAAAAAAAAAAATGGATTATTCTTAGAATAAAAATAGTTATTTAAGATGTTTTCAAAATTTGTTCGATATATTGGATTTTTTGGCGATGTTCCGTTACAGATTGAGTTCTCGCGACACGTGTTAATAGTACGTTTCATTCGGACTTGGCACATTGTACCAGATGCGAACGAGAAAAAAACATAACGCCCTTGGCTACAGAAGCGAATATTGTTATTATTTTTTTTCGCAATTGCGGACAATAAATGTCAATGATTATTTATTCACATTATTTATAGACTTTTCAGACAAACACAAAAGTATAAATATTATATTAACACTTTTAGTCGAATCTATGAGTTACTCTCGTTATTTTTTTTACAAATTTAATTAAACATATTCATTGGGAGATTATTCTCCCAATGAGAAGCATCCATAGAGTTTTCACTGTTTTTTTTAATTAAAAAAAAAAATGATTCAAGCTGTGTGCCTCGTTTGGGCCAATACGTCTGGCCCACGGAATGGAAAAGGTTAAAAAAGTTATTCGAGAAAACCAAAACTTGGGTTCTCCAATAGTCACTGTTTTCAAGTAATTTTTATTTAGCCTTGTGCAGTTCCCACTCATTTTTTAATTTCTCTACTTCATCATCTTTTCCATCTTACTTGATGTTCACTAAAGCGATTTCAAACAAATCTTCGCCATCTAGCTTCTTTTAGAGAAGCGTTACGAGTATATCTTTAATCTTGATATTTTTTAATCCTTCAATATTTAAGAAATGTATCAAACTAATGATGAATTTGAAAAATAATAAATGAAACTATCAGATTTTATGAGATTTCCCAAATAACCCTTAAAAATAATAAAACTATCCAAATGATTGATTAATTCTAGGAAAAATAGAGAAAACAAGAATGAAAATTACTACTAAAATTAATCTACGGCTACATGATATTTTTTTGCCCGAATTTATTCATTAGATATTAAATACATCCAAGATTCAGCGAGATGTTACGTGAAACCATTGTTGTAGAAAGGAAAATTTAAAAAAATTCGAATAATAATTCGACATTTTTAATGGTTTTGTTAAAATAGCTATAACCATTTATTGCCAATTGGGCCACAAACAATTCCTGAACTTAGGGCGAAGATTCAATGTGTCATTTACATAATTAATTCACAATTTTGCTATTAATTTACCTTTGATTTCATCAACATTGCAAAAGTTTGCCAGCAGAGCCGGGTGTAAATTAGTTGCCTATTAAACAAATAATTATCTGAACACCATCACATACTTTTAATTCCAATATCACTGATTTTCTTAAAAAACAATCACGCAAAAAATAATTAATCGCATTAATAGTTCTTTAGTGGTTATTATTTACGACGTATATTTTTAAATAATTAGTTAATTAGTTCAAAACTACTTTTATTAATAAAATATTTTTTTTGTCATTGCATAAAATTTCAATATTAAATCATGTAACATACTGAGAAAACTGTGCAGTATTTTTTTTTAAATATTTATTTTATTAAATTAAATATATAGTATAGGGAGTGAAGATTTGCAAGCTTGTCAGGGAACAGTTAGGGGTAGTGAAGGCTGCGCGGCTCTCAGTTCCATTTGGGCGTCGCCCCGCGGTGGCGGCCCGCGACGCGCGCCGGGCTATCCCCGAGTACTCACACTAAAACCCTGTAAATTACCCTGAAGAATATATTAAAAAGTTAGCCGGGTTCACGGCGTCGATTAAAACAAAAGTTGTGTTGCAAAAAAATAAACAGATCCGCGAAATAATGGCACCGCTGCCGAATCAACTGTCACTCTCTGCCACGACCACGCGCATAACCACAACGCCTCGAAAGTGTTGTCGCTGTCAAAACAATAATGAAAAACCAAAAATCAATATCAAATATTATAATAAAAGCGATTAAATTTTCGTCTCAACGAAATCGATTGTGATTGCTGTGATAAAAATTGATAACTCCGTATAAAATTTTCGAATGGTTATGAGGTCATTCCGCGGTCACACCACGTTTCTGTTACATTCCATTATGCGACAACAAAGAATTTCGTTTTAAGCAAAATTGTGCTCGATTTAAATTGACAATACGATAATAATTAATTTGACCCTTTGGGCGTGACAAAAATTAATTAAAATTGTGGATTGTGAGATATGTGCGTTGCTGATACCGATTTGATTATTTACTAACGTTTTCAGTTGTTGCGTAATTTTCAGACACCACGTGTTGCTATTTCCGTTATATTATATAAATTTGATATCAGTTTTAAAATAAAATATTATTATTATACGGATAAATAAAAGTACTTGGTCCAAACCGAGAGATAAATACAGACAATAAAGGTCATACCATTCAACTGTGTACATGGCATCTGCTTTAAAAAGCATTTGGGTTACGTCTATGTATACATTTTCGAAAATGAAAACTTACTATTTAGCAATTCTTTTGTTTGGGCGATGGCTTTATATTTTTTTGCATTTCACCTTTGTAGAAGCATCTCTTTAATTCGAAGTAAGCTTTGAAGTCCGAACAGAAGTTTTGTAAAAAAGTTTTATCATTAACATTATTCCGAAGTGACAGGAACAGATAGCAATCAGACGGTTCCAGAACATGGGGGAGGGAGAATTTGATTCGATCTCATTTATTGACGAAATGAAATCCTTTTCTCAATAATAAATACATGGTTTTAATATTTATTTATGCATAATATGTATAAATGAGCTTCCGTGGCGTAAAATATAGGGAAAAGTTTTATAAAAAAAAATAATATTCATTTATGAAATAAATTCAACACCGGGTCCTTTGATAAATATGCAAAGTGTACAACTGAGGGTCGAATATTTTCTCAATAACTTAGCAGCAAAAATTTGATTTGCAAATTATTTCGCCGAGAATAAAAAAAACATCAATTACATCGAATAACTTTTAAATAAATTTATATTTTCCTTATGTAAAATATTTTATGTAACAAATATTTTTGAATTGAAAAAAATAATTATTACAATCGAGCTAGGCGATATATTTTAGTAAAACGACATTTAATCTTAATGGTCAATCCATTACCGGATTATAGGATGTAGGCCTGTTTACCCAATTCCAACTACTGGCTCCGTGTTGCCATTAAAAATTGGACAGGGACGGAGAGTTGAACTTAATTAAGATTAGGAAACCTTGTTCAGTACACAACCAGGGCTGTGCAAACTTTCGTAATGAAACTTTAGAAATACCCACGGACCGAATCAACAGGAATGTGCTCCCTGTCAGTGTTCGACGTGCGGATTGTAATAAATTCGCAATTTCCACTTAATTTTGTTTAATCATATTTTCGTTATCGGATACCGCTATTAGCCATAGCCGAAAAGGTAATAAATTAAATTAACGATATTTCCATTTCCCACACACCCGCCCCGTTCTGTCAACAGGGAGAACGGGGACTACGAGGGTTTGTTAATAGGGACGAGGATGGCTTCTAAAATTTTGAATCATTACCATAACGCTGTAGATTTTAATTAAGCGGATAAAGATTAGATCTGTTGATTAATTAATCATTAAAAAATATATTTTAGTACCGAAAAAAAAAGAGACTGCAGAGATGTCAAGTTTTAATAACACGGAGTGAATTTCTTACGACTCCTTTGAGTCGTTTTTATACCACTACGAATCTTAAACTTTCTTTAATACTATTAATTTATAAAAAAAGTCTCAATAAACACCTTTTTTTAAACGTGAAGCGATTAAATATTACTATTATTTTAAATAAACTATCTTAATCCACTTTCCCTTATTTGTAAAGAACATGACGATGTGCATGATTTCGATTATGCAGACATTGGTTTTCATAGGACTATGGTGTGCAGTGGTTTTCCGTTGCCTTATGGATCGAAGTATTTTTTTTTATACTGAAGAACGCTGCTGTCCTCTTTCTAGCTTATATTTTTGAAAACTCTTCGAAATGATCACTCATCCGAGTACAACCTACCCTCAGTAGCGGTTACCTTAAAAATTATAACTCGATTCTAATTACCTTCAAGCTATGACGGGTTTATACCATTTATATTCCGGTAAAAGTAATATAATTTTTATAATAATATTAAATAAGTTTCCCATTAATGCTAGTTCCATATCTAACACAATTTATTAATGAAACTGAATAGCAATAAATATTAAATCTACCCGAACCATCGTATTCCAATTAATTTTCAATAGATTCAAATCACTGAACACCAAAATCATATTAGTCGCCAAACCTCGATTCATTGACATTCGCAAGCCATAGACACCATAAGATGTCAATATTCGAAATTAATACATGACAATATTTAAACAGCGACAATATTAGCAATATCGCAAGCAATCGACGTGCTAATAATTCTCCTTTTGTCGCTGGCAAACATCACCTGTCATAAGCAGTTGATTCGCACGACACTCCGACTATATATCACTGCCAATTTTTTTCCTGTTCACTTCTGTTTTTGTTGATTTTTGGGTTCCTCCTGTTCCGTGTACACGGTGGATTTATTTTCGGGTGTTCCGTAACAAGTTCCGGGTGTAATACTTGTAATTTATTCTTGTATCAAATTTCCAGAGCATTTCGCCAGCCTGGGTCTCAACTGTCCAAAGTAATTAATTGTATTTACGTGAGCTGGTATAGATAAAGCGGGTATCGCTATTCAGATGTCGGCTCGTATCAAGCATATAATATTACAACTTGTTTTATATCTAAGATATTTTCGGATACATTATTTATTTGGGGCGAATGTGGTTTCGTCTAGATTATTATCATATTTTTCTAAATAAAGAAATTTGCAGAGAGTGTAAAATTTACACATCAAGCGACATGGTTTAGCATGACGGCGGTCAGGATTTCTTGTTTAACATAAGCCCATGGAGAAACATGTATGAGAGTTTATGAGAATGGAGAATGGCAACTCCCACATAGTATATGTATATCTTTACCTAATTTGATCGTAAATTTCTAAGCCCAGTATGTCGCAAGGAGAAGCTACGTTGGTTTCATTATATGTATACTTATATCCTATAATAATTTAGAAATTCAAAAAAGACATATTTTTTCAAAACTTTTCAAATATTACACAAATTTGTGCAATATCGGTCCTACAGACATAAATAATATTACTACTTTACTATTTTGAATTACACAAATATCTCCTGTTTTCTATATGTATGTACAGTAAAGCCTTGATTAAAGAAAAATTCAATAAAGCTATATTAATAAAAAAAATCTACGAGTATGCGACATACATTCATAAAATTAAAAAAAAATATCTTTTCCCGCAAAATACTCATTATTTTTATACATTCATTTGTACATATTAAGTTAAGTTAATTAAAAACAATATTAAACACATAAAACTCTTATTTATTCGTCTTCGATTAATATACCCAAGCATACCCGTTGTAGTTAAACTTTTATATAGTATGTTTGCATTAAATATCTATATTTAACCAGACATTTCTCCGTTAAATCCAAGATTTACTGAATATGTATAATTTTTGGACTGAAGGTATTATAAATTATTTTACATTATTAAGCATAGACTGTATAAATCAAAACTTAATGACTATATTTTTAAACCTTAGTGCTTCAAACAATCGTATTCTAATGTTAGTACAAATTAAGCAGAAACACTTTTTTCGAGTGTTTTTTACGTTTTTATATATCAATTTATAATTAATTATTAAACATTGCTAATAATAGTTAGTTAAAATAAATATATATAATTAAACATTATTTTAAATATTTATAACTAACACGTATTGTGTCCATTAACCAAGAACCATAGTGGTACAATAGTCTTATTATTATTATAAAATATTTTCAAAATAAAAAAAAATACGCTTGGTCTACAATATTTATGGAGAGAAAGCAAGATCCTAATTACGTGCAGCTGGGTACAGTTTACAGTCTGAGCCAAAACGATATTCATAAAGGAACGGCACCAGCAAATGTTACTCAAAGCATATTAGTCCACACTACTTTTCTCTTGGCTCCTTTCCCTATCTGCCCATAATCCCGAGGGAAGAAATTTGCTACCGGTACATTTCTACGTGTCGGATATATCAGAATCGGCACTAATCTCGGCGTATTATCTCGAATGCCAGTTTCCCTGGACCACAATCAAGCGTGACGAGGTGTGGGACCCTCCCAACAAAAAGGATCGTTTAATGGTCCACGCTCCCCGGTGACGTAGCACGGCACACTACGTCGCTACGTTTTCTCATCTGAAAAACGATTTTGCTAACGCATTGTGAGATAAAGGAGGAAGAACGAGCTGGGGGGGAGCACGGAGCGTACCAGCGCAGGAAGCTGGGGTCCATAAAGCAGGTCACTAGAATAGGGTCAAACTTTCTCCCAATATAACGACAGATCGTGCAATGTGTCAACACACTAAAAGGGAAATGCGGCTCTCTCGGCGACCTAACTTTTTTATGGCCCAAGTGTATATTTGTATTATTTTAACACGCTGAAAAAAATATACAACACGGGAAGACATTCTATTTATTTGCGGAATTTCGAGATAAGTTTTTTTTGCTTTGCGAAATGGAAAATTTTACTGCCGTGCTTCTCTTTGTGATATACCTATACATAATAGAATTGCGATTGATTTTTTTTATGAGTTTCCCAACAAATGCTGAATAAATAAATATTTATTACTGACATTTTAGTTAAACTTTTAGTTATTCTTATTAAAATGAATATTAGTTATTATCATAAGTATACACACAGGCTAACGATTAAATTTACTAAATATGTAGTTCAAAGTCATATTTGACATGGCTTTATATATTTAAAAGTATTCGTTTAGAGCTAATAAAAATATAAAAGGCACTTTTTAGTATCGATTATAATTTGGAGAAGACGATTCATTCATATTTGTAAAAAATAATGGTCTCTTGTAAAAGTAAGTAATAAATAATAGTCTCTTGTAAAAAAAATTAATGCTGAATAAAAAAATTAAATATATATACTGTAATTCTATAAATTCCTATACCAAAAATATTATTCGACTTTTTAAAATTATTTTTTGCATTTTCGTGTTTTGTTCGAGTGTTCTCGCGTATCAGTACTGAACGTGGCGGCGATGGCGGTCGGGCACAATCATGTTTTAGTAGATTCTACGGAACTATAATGTTCCAGGCCGCTATCCAGGCCAATTCGGTGACTTGTCTGCTACTTGAGGTGCCCGTAGCACCCGATCAGACCTTAAATTAAATACGAATTGGCCCTAGCCTCCTCTGAATATTATCGTTACAATTGATAACTCGGCTCCCAGGTTCATGGCTGACGACCTGACCCATATTCGAGGAGCCAAGATATAAAATGGAGGAGGACTGTCACAGTCCTGGCATCGGGGTTGGGACGGACGTGTCTCTGCTGGAGATCGCGAAGTGTCCTCCAGGTGGCAAAGACCCGCCTCAGGGTTAGAAGGCCACTTAAATAATAACAATAATATTTTTTCACAAAATATTTCAAATTAAAAATAATAAATAAACTGTAGCAAGCCCGCTTATAAATATTTAGTACTTTTTTTTGTATCATATTCGACATTTTCTTTTATTTACAGGAATTTCGTTCTTTGAATTCATTGCAAAATTTTCAGATACCACAGCCGTATATGGTCTTTCATATTTTACATCGCGTTTGACATTTATCCTTCTTATTATTTACGATGTCATGAACTCGACTGTTTTCTCTCTTATTAGCCTTTTTGGAACGAGGGGGAGCTCTTAGAAATTGGACAAAAATGTATTATTCGATAAAAAAAATTGTCTATCGGACCGGAAATTAAAACATCAAATTTACGATAAAAAAAATAAAATAAACCACCTGAATATATTTGTCGAAATCTATAAAACAACATTTTTCCGATTTGCCTTAATAAATGTGATTTACAACTTTTATTTTCGCCTCTGTGGAACAACAATTTTAGTTTGGTGTAATTTATGACCGATAGTGTTGGCAAGTATCCGAACTGCGATATATCGCCGTATTCTTGATGACTTTTGCTGAGAAATTTATTTTTAGGACGATGTCCAATAAAACGTCAATTTACAGACGAACCTTTAAAACTGTGTGTTTTTATGTTATAATTATGCAGTCTGTGAAAATTGTTAAATATTCTGACAGAAAAATTTAATGTCGGAAAATGGTTTGATTTTAAACGCTTGGTGGCCCCGTATAAAATATTACACGAAAGCGGATACAAAACTTTTGTGAACCGGAGGATGATCGCAAAAACGTATTCATACATACGTGTACATGTATTCTGATTTAATATTTTTGCATAAAATATTTAATCTAATTATCACAATCATTTAAAATGCTTATCTTATGTAATATATATATATATATATATATATATATATATGTGATAATGACACCTCATCTACATATATGTATATGTACTTTATACACGACTGTCTAATAATCTTAGCACGTAGAGGCATGTTCATCATACGGTTTAATCGACCAAATAATCGCGTGTAATCGAGCGTTGCCATGTCCTGAAAATGAATCGTTCAGAAATTATCCAAACAACCTAGAATCGATTAAACTATTATATATACATCGGAAATAGCGACGACGTTAAGTTGTGTCTAATATTAAAAAAAAACGATTTTAAAGCTTGCCGTCTCGCAAAAATGGTATCAACAGTAACGCGATGCTGTTCACACAGAACGAGGCCAAAAAAACGTTCGAGAGCTGTTGATGCTACGAGATGAAGTATCCACATCGGGGAAGTTAGCAGTAGTGGTTCAAACTTCTCACTTCTAGTTACGTGTAGTGCAATTTCTTTCGCTTCGATGAAGTGCCAGAGAGTAGTCGTCTCTGGGATGTATTTCTCGGCATGTAGAACGCCTTCTTCCGCCGCCCTCTTCAAGCTGGTCATATTTCTGGTCCTGTGCGGATTGGCCCTCTCGGCTACTGATAGCGATGCGGAGGCTGAGGCGCTCAAGAGTCCAGGGCACCAGAAGAGCACGTCGAGCACGCTCAGCGTCGGTCTCATCGTGCCAAAGACCAACTTTGGAGTGAGAGAGTACATAAGGGCTGTGAACTCAGCTGTGGGTAGTCTGCACAGAGGGAGAGGGCCGAAGTTGACGTTTCTAAAACGTTATGGGTTTACTCCCCAGAGCATCACCTTTGTCATGTTTTCGCTAACTCCAAGTCCAACAGGTCTGTATAATATATATATTATTGATAACATAAAATAATACAAACTTCAATAGAAAATATTCCTTATTGCTTTGCAACGCAGCCATTTTATTGACAACAATTGATTGGACTGCATTTAAATAATATATTTAAATTATTTATTCATTAATAATAATTAAATTATTATTAGGTGTAACTCAACATGCATAATTACGCAGATACAAAGCTATTTTAGAAAAAACTTTGCTTTCAACATTGCTTCTCGGGTAATAAAGAACCTTTCTACTAAAGTGACGTAAGGTATTTAGTCGGATAGAATACTATAGGCACATTAATTGGAATATTTTAAGTTCCTCTACAATGAGAATAGTTAATTTAGATATTATATTATTATTTGGTATTAAAATGTATTTATTCTAAACAGTGATTCGTATTAAAGACTATGTATAATGCCGAGATATTTAAAATGAATGGGCCAGAATCAAAATTTATACTTTAATTATTAGAATACACATTAGGATATGATTTTTTTTTTAAGTTGAAAATAATTAATACAGAGATAACTATATTAAAAATATTATAATACTTTGTATTGATATTTTATATATTATATATATTTATAATATTAGATTGTCTCAGCTTTCGTTCTCATATATTTCAGACGTTATACGTGCTTTCCTTTGTTCTCTGATACAAAATTAATGTTTATGAAAACACAGAGTCGCCCGTTTTCTTTTTATTATTTCGTTATACAGGAAAGGAATCGTTTTTTAGATTTGACATTGTATGACATGTGAAAAAACAATTTTTCGCCAATCCCCTAGCAATGAAATTGGAAAATTTGATATAGCAGCACGTCACATGTGAATAAATAAAATAATAATCAGTACGATTCACAGAAAATAATTAACTCAAATTAAAGTACAGCTATGGATGTACATACATATATTGCAATTAGACCGTTTGTGAAATGTGTGACGTTTTTCATTTTGCTAGAAGGATTGCAAAATCCGTGCATGCCCTCAGTGCTCTATGCAAATACCAAGGATATAAAAACTTTTGCCACTCGAAATACCAGATATTACAGCATGTGCATAAATTTCAACAAATTATTCTGCATTCGGGTGTATAAGAACTGCGAGAGCGTCATTAGTTTAAATTAGCAGGCGTTGTAAAAGATTTATACTTTTGTAAAACCGTCGCGAAAAGGCATTAGAGATAATGTGAGACAGTTTACTACAATCCGCTGGAAAACAACGGAAGATTGTGGCATCAGCTTTATACGCGAAAGCATTTCATTTTACGTTAAATATGCTAAAATTGTATTATATACCATGAAAATATCTTCGATATGATATCCAGGAAATTAATCCACCGCCGAAAGTTAAATAAAAAAAAATTCCCCTCAACAAATAAACTCCTATAAATAGGCCGATCGATAAATCGTATCTTTGAAGCATTTTTCATCGCATTTGTAATATTCTTATATTTCAAAAATTTCAATAGACTTGCTAAGTATTAATTTCACTCCCGTTAAATCACATTTAAATTGCACAATAAATAATATTTAAAACATTAAAACAAATTTAAAATTATCAATTTTGTTTGACAGGGCAACCTGTATAACTATATCAGTCCATAATACGTCCACTCCAAAAAAAAAAAACTTCGGCAAGGGGCGAGCTAAAGATATATCCTCTCTGCGAATCTGTTATGTAGTACTGAAGTATATGGAGAATGGATAATATGGAAAGCTTTGAAAGGTTAGCAAAATGTAATGAAAAATATCTCCAATCTTTGCTTTGCCATGTGATGAAATGGCTAACCTAATTTGCTATATAAAGCCGAAAGCTTAAACAGATTATTAATACCAATTTATATTTTAAGAATGAAATTTTGTAAATCAATATTTAAAATTAGCCAATTTATATTTCGGTTAATTACAAAACAACATTTAATGAGATATCGGAACGTGAGTTTTTTAGGAATAAGAATATAAATCTACTTTTTCAAAATTTGCTTTTGATAATATTTAGAAAATCAACAGCGCTGGATAATCTAATTATTGTAATGTCTATTTAAAATTATTTAATTACAATCATTTGTCGTTTCTCAGTTCTATTAACTCTTATTTCTAAAATATTTTAAGTTATTAATATAAGGGGATTTCACAAAATCAGTAAATTTGTGTATAATCAATTTTAAAGTTTGTATGTAAACAATAGGATTTTTATAAATTTCCACCAGTTTAAAAAGTTTTACGACATTTTCTCTTCTAATCCCTTTCTTTTAGAGCGGTATATTTTTTCTAAAAATATTAATTTTCTCTATTGAGTTAATATCGCGATCACACTGGCTGAAATCCGCCAATCTTTGATGTTTAAAAAAAAATTGCATTAACACATTACATTACATTTTTTACCTCGGCCAGACTATTTAACCTAAATAACCCAACCTCAATAAGGAGTATGAGAGAAAAATATAACTGAGATGAAAAGCGTTTAGGAAACAAGAACATATATTCAAATCTCAAATCCTACAAAGCCTAAAAACTAAACTATTTAACCAATGCATTCTTCCGGTAATACCTACGGCCCCGTAACCTGGACACTTACGGAGGGACTAGTTCACAAGTTCAAAGTAACTTAGAGAGCGATGGAACGAGCAATGTTGGGTATATCTCTACGCAATCTAATTCGTAGTAACTGACATTGCCACAAGAATCGCCCGACTAAAGTACCAGTTGGTTGGCAAGGAGAACGAGCGATGGAGACCGCAGACAAGCCAACGAAAAGTCCTCCCATCTCTCTAACAAGGTGCAGCGACGACATAGTCAAACTTGCGGGAAACACCTGGAAGGTGGAGGTCCGGTCATAGGTCCTGTCCTGTCCGGTCCTAGGGGACAGCCTATGAGAAATTTAAAAAAACCTGGGTGTCTATATCAGTGCAACCACAAGTTCGAAGGTAGTTATTTTGTCCACGACTCTCTTTGAATATCCGTTTTCTAAATCTACGGTACTACGGTGGTCTGATATTCGTTATAGTTGCAAGACATACACATTATCAGTACATATCAAAGATTCCATGAACGAAAAAATGGATTATTCTACGAATAAAAATAGTTATTCATGATATGTTTCATAATTTGATCGATTTTTTTTTCTAATCAAATGGCGCTTTAGTGACACGCGTACTCAGCGATGTTTTGCTGCAGACTGAGTACTTCCCGCCGACTGCCGCTTTCGCCGCACGATTCAATGGCACTCGCACTCGGCACATCGTAACGGATGCGAGCGAGAAAAAATATTGCGCCCGTGGCAACAGAAGCGAATACTATGTTTTTTTTGCAATTTCAGACAATAAATGTCAATGATTATTTATAACTTTTTTTAGACAAAAACAAAATGTTTTCAACATGAAGGATTTATATTAAATGAGTTATTTGAGAAAAATCAAAAATTTGGGACCCCAAATTAACCCCATCGGCATGAATAGGCTAACGAGTTTACGTTAATAAACATGGAGATGTTCACATATATTAGCTCAAAAGACAAAACGCCACAACAAATTTTATATTTTTGGGATAGGTTTTAATTTCTTAATCATAAATACACTTAATAATTTTAATATGGATGGGATGAGAAGAAGGTCCTAAGTCGGCACGGCTAGGTAAAATAAAATATTTGAAACGAGAAAGTATTCGATTAAAATTGTAGATAGAAATTGATTGACATTGACAATATTACAATGAATGTCAATTAACAAATTATCTATTACAAATGTGGGTTAGGTATTTTTCAGCATTTATTAGTTACTTATGGTGTCTTCCTCTCTATGGTTGTGAGACATAGAAGCTGCTGATAGCGAGCAATAACCAGCTGAAAACGTTTGAAATGTGATGCTACCAAAGATAGGCAAAACACGCCAGGAATACAATCGTACTTCTTCACAAGGAGCAGAAGCTTCTGAGGATCGTAAAAAATCATATGATCCATAGAATAGCTCTGCAGACCATCATGAGGGGATAAAAGTGATTTGGAAGAAAGAAGTGTCATGGCTCCTCAACATTCGCAACTGAACCAGGTTGAAAATTTTAGAATTGTTCAAATTCGGTCAAAAGATTCACATTTCAAATTTACATGAAACCACATTATAAAGAAAAACATAAACTAGATAGAGAAAGATTCTTAATATTTTGTTTATATATCGAATGACTACAGAATAGGATTCTGTTTATTGATCGGGAATATTTTGAGCCGATCCTCTAGTGTTCTTCAAACAATACATTACACGATGGATACTTCAAATATAATATAACAGATTGTCTACTATTATTGAATCCATATTTTTTTCTTATAATGTTTCTCCTATGGAACTAGTTAAAATATTTTAAAGCTGAGCCACTTCGTTTTAAAATAAATTTATATGTCGCAATAAAAAGCGTAATAAAATATATGAGATATCGTAACCCTAATCAATAGATAGGACAACGAGGTAGTTTAAACCAAAAGCACCCAGCTATTTGAACCCTGAGGCAAAATTTAAAAAGCTCTGCAGCTTTTTTTCCCATCCATTCGTAACTAGATATGCACTCCCGATGGAATTCTCGCTCCCGATAATAAAGTACGGAGTTTGCCACATGTCTAAAATACGTATATCGTTTTTTTTTTAAATAGTTATGATGGTCCATTGCGACAAAAAACCTATTTCGAAATCTATGTGGTTTAACAAAGGGATTACGGTGATTGGTGGATCTTTTTTTTCTATCGCATTCAGACTTGATTAAACCGGAGTATTTTTGAGAGGGTTGACTGAATTTACGAAGTTCTTTCTTCATTTGGGACCCTTTTCATTCCGCGTATAGATACAGAGTACGTGTCGCTATTCATTTGTCCCGGGAGACTTGTTTCGGTCTTAATGAGATTTACAATAGTAAATAAATTTTTTAATGTACATATATAACAATTATAAAAATGCTATATATTTTTTTTTAATTGAATTTAATCTGCACTAATAAGCATTGATTATTTAAACGAAAATGATGACAAAAATGTACATATTTTTAACTAATATTATTGCTCTGTTAATAATTATAAAGAATATTGGACTCACCGAATCCAGTTCTCCCTGCTAGGCTCTGGACCTACCTTTGCGTTGTTTTAAGCTCTCTTCCACTGCAATCGTTTCAGCAACTATGCACTAAATCATTTATATCATTTAATCTACATTTATATGTATATTTAAGATTATAATAATAGATTTACCTTTCACTGTTACCATTATTCAATTGGAAACAACCACAACACCATACAGAGAAAATTTAACTGAAAATCGATATTCATTTGTAATGTAAAAAAAAATGAATAAATATATTTTAAATAATGTTTGATCGATAAGTAACGGTTCAAACAGTATATTTATTTATTCAAACCACACGCGCCGGTCTTGTGCTCCTTCTATCCACTTTCCAAGCACCAGCAGAGATGCGTCCACCTCAACCCTGAGGCCACGATTGTTGTCCTGTGGCGATAGTTGTCCTCCAGGTTAACTATTTTATATAATTATCAGGCCAACTATAAGCCCTTGAGCTAAACTGTCAACGCGCGGATTACAACAATAATAATCGTACATGTGTACGATTATTATTGTTGTACGTTTCGTATTTAATTTACTGTCTGATCGGATGCAACAGGCACCTCCGGAAGCACATCCGTCACCGAATTAGCACGGACAACGGCTAGGGCTTCTTATAGTTCTATTATAATATACAAAATCATGATTGTGTCCAACCCCGACCGATACCGACACGCGACAATACTCAACTCTATTGTATATTACAGTGTACTCTCGATTATCCGTGCATGGATTATCCGGTTTGCGGGTTAATCCGTGCCTGAAAATATTTTGATTGATTTTTTTCTATTATGATTATAAGACGTAATGATGAGAATCGCGTTGGGCAGGGCGAAATACGATATAAGGACACACAACGTTGCTTTCGCAATTAATTTCGATGTTATTGCCTGTTGTGAGCTCTCGGGACTTCGTTTTGTTCTAAAAACCTATTAATATTCACGAAATCTTCGGTACGCTTAATCTTTCGTAGTTTGTTTTGTTAGGGTGCTTCTAGCAGTGAAAAGTGCGTGTCTTTACAGAGGAGCAGATTTTTCATTACACAAGTATGTTTGATTGTTTTCGAATTTCTTTCTGTGTATGTTATTTTTTCTTGTTGTATATATGTAATCTCAAAATTCATATTTTGGCTCTACATCTATACCGTTTAAAAATGGAGAAAAGAACGATTAACAAAAAAAAAAACGAAAGGAAGAATTGTACTCGATAAAACAGAAACACGACTAATTGAGAGATTCGAAAGGAGAATCCACGTCAAAACTTTCCGAAGAATATAGGGGTGGTATTCAAACTGTTATATATAGTCAAACAAAAAAAAACAAAGTGAAGGCGTTTGCTAGAGATTGTGATAGTTCTGCAGGTCCTTCGGAAAGAAAGAGTATGAAAACGTCGACATTCGAAGATTTGGAATCAAAAACGAGCAGAGGGAATACCAATTAACGGCCAAATGTGCATCGAAGCAGCAAAGACATTTCACGAGAATCTAGAATCTAGAACTAGAAAGAAAGTTTCAACGCCTCGTCAGGCTGCATGACAAGGTTCAAACAGCGACACGGGCTTCGTCAGCTAATGTTTCAGGAAGAACGTCTCAGTTCAAATGCTGAAGCTGCTGACGAATTCTATGTCGAATTTCAAGAATATTTGCAAAGAGAAAATTTGCAATCTGATCAAATTTATAATGCAGATGAAACTGGCTTGTGCGGAATTCTTACCAACAAGAAGCGCTAACTTCGATGAGTGAAAAGTCGGCTCCTGGACATAAAATCGTCTAAAGAAGAATAACTGGTATGTGTTGTGGAAATGCATCGGAACTCATAAAGTAAAACTTTGGTGATTGGAAAGAAACAAAAAACCTCCGATCATTTAAAGGGAACTGAAGAAAATCTTCCGTCGGTATTATGTGGTCAGAAAAGGGCATGGATGGACAGGAAATTTTAAATTGGATAAAGAAATGGAGTCCCAGAAGTGCGATTATTTTTTTTTGAAAAAATAAGGGATTGCCACAAGAAAGCAGTTTGTTATTAGATAATGCTTCTTCTCATCCGAATGAAAGCATATTGAAGAAGACAAACGATGGACTTATGATTACAAAATTTTGCCCCTAATGGTACATGGGTTAACCCATGGACCAGGTTTTATATTATCAATGAAACGTCTTTTATCGTCAAAACTTCTGAAAACTCTTGTCGAGGGAAGAAGATGAGTAATCTAATTTTGGAAAAAAAAAATGACGGTATTGGATGCTATACATGGGATAGCACAATCTTGGTCAAAAGTAAAACCAGTAACACTCGTTCGATCATGGAGAAAGATTCTTACTGACATAGAAACAGATTTAATGGATTCGAAAGAGAATGAAGAAAACGTTGTATCTGAAATGTGTGGATTATTGGGATTTTTTTTTTTTTTTGAAGACGCGTATATGGAAAACGTAGAGGAGTGGCTCAATCATGATTTAAATGATTCAGGCTTTGAACGCATGGACGATCCTAATATCGTTTCTCTTGTTATAAAGAGGAAGAAAATGACGTATGCTATAAGCGAAGAAGATACTATTAGTCATGAAAAGGCGTTGAATTGTGTTGAAACATTGCTGAATCACACCGAACAAAGGGGAACTGACTATAATAATGTAATAGCTTTAAGAATATTTCGAAGTGAAATAAGAAGCTCGATAAAAAAATCTCAGAAACAAATGAAAATAACAGATTTTTTTAATTCGTGTACATATAAAAGTATACTTTTTTATATTTTTAAGTTCATATATATGATAAAACAATATATTTTTACTTATTTGTTTTGTGTTTACTTGATAAATAATGAATATAAAAGAAATAATGTGTTAACAATTTGTGTTGTATATGATATTATATTCGAAATAAAATAAAAAAATTATGATTCGGATTATCCGTGTTTCTCGACTATCCGTGATCATCCTCCCCAGCATTAACCCGGATAATCGAGAGTGCACTGTATATCCATCTACAGTAACCGTAATTTAAAATCATTTAGGCAAAAAAAATCAGAGGGAGGGGGTATGATTTCTTAAAATAAAATACCGCTTTAATTCACTACTTTGCCAGACTTTGTTGTTGTATATTATATCTAGTATTGGAAATAGTTAAAAATAAAATAGAACATTTAATATGAAGAAAATGAACGACTGAATAAGCGACTTTATATAAAATAAATAAAATTACCCGTGAAATTGCAGCGTTTGTGGGGTATAGTCAATCAACAGTGACTTAATTTGTGAATAATTTCAAGAAACTGGGTCTGTAGAGCGCAAATAAGAAACAAGACTCATTTAAACTACAGTTGATGTTAAAACAAAATTCATCGGAGGTGGAGGTTTCAAAGTTAGTGTCGAAATGGTACAAATAAGGCGCAGGGAATTCGATTTTATGGCAAGATCACCGGCAAAAAAAACGCTTATTCTTAAACAAATGCACTCCAATGGACAAAAGTTTACCGGACCTAAACTAAAGAGGACTGTGGGAAAATTATCTTCTGAAATGTTGAAGCATCCAGTGGGAAAAATGTTTTTTTATTACTATTGAGTTAGCGATTTAGTATTAGTCGATGGAACCGTTAATTAAGTAGTTTATAAAAGAATCAATAATGAGAACCTTATTTCATCCATAGAACAACCCCTATCGTATTTAAACGACTGCATCTACCAGAATGATTCTGATGAAAAACGGCTGAAGTTTTTTTTTATGTTTAACAAGTTGCTTTACTTAAGGAAAGAAATATCTAACACTTTTATTTCTTATTTTCACTGGTCAAAGATTTTATAAAAAAAAATGATATTTCAACATTGTCGTGAGCCAGTTTTTAGACCTGATTTAACCCCTTTAAAATCTTATTTTTAATTGCTTTTCCTATAAGTATTGTAAAATACATTGCGCAAATAAATATTGTTTTTATTTAAACTGAATCTTCAGATCTTGTTTTTTTTTAAATATTGATAAGATTATGTAATGCAATTGTACCTGAGTATCTTCTGTATAAAATATATATGTTTTTTGATTATAAATGCAGAATAACTTGTATTATTAGAGAAAAAATCCCAATACCGACACAACTGCAAAATTTTGAGATATTAAGGATTTACTAAAAAAAAATACCTAAGTAGATTTCAATGACCATCATAATCAACAAATACACTCGTATTTGTTTGTTTAAAAATAAATAATAAAATCTTAAATTAATTTATTGGTATTTATCATATTTAATTATTAGTATAACTTAAAAATTGTTCTAAGTGCGGCAATATCTTTTGAAATCCTTGAAATGACGAGGCTTATTTTCATGTAAGAAAGCTTCCGAAAATCCACATCATCAAAAAAACTGGTCCACACTCAGGGCACACACGTGACGTGTTGGCAAAGTTTGCGGATCACGTAATGGCGTGCTCGACATATATACATTTTGCCAGAATCCAAGTGGTACGCAGTCTGCTATATATTGTATATACGATGGTATAGGAGAGTCCTACCATCGCCGGGGATAAAAGCTTGCGATGTTAATATCACCGCATTTCTGTATAATTACAATGCCCTCCACCCCTCCCCGTCCACAAGACCAGCGTCACACTCCCAAGTGCCATAATAAAAATAATATTAAGCGCTTTTGTTGCCAAACACGCCCCGTTAATTTTTCTCTTCAGGAAATAACACTCGATTTTTCTGGATTACCGTAAAACCTTGCTGAATTGACGGGTGAAAAATATAAGGTTTCCGGTATCGGGATTTAATGCTATTGTTAAAAATGTTCTATTGCATACTCTGAAAAGGAATATTTATTTATGCCAGTAATACCATATGCATTATTGCAAAAATCATAGTATTGCCTGTAGTAGGCAAGTATCAATAAAAATGTTAAATACTATTTTTATACTGGATATCCAATTAGTTTTTGCTATATAAAAAATTCTTCATTGTCAATCATATTCTCCCATGTCCAGGAAACCTTTTTTCTACCACTCATTAATCAAACCCATCATCCCCTATGTTTCCGCTGTTTGGGGCAACACATGCTTTATAAATCAAAAAAAAAACAGAACATTACTCACTATTTAATACATCTCCATATTGTAATATAAATTAATTTTTAACGTTTGTTTTATTTAAAGATTGTGAGCTTTATGTATATTATTCTTCTCCAACTCTATTCAGAGACTCAATCTTAATCTAATCCCAGATCTTTCTATATAAATTTCAACACTATCTCACGATCGACACTCTTTCTTTTTTCATGAAAGTTTCCATCCATCACACTGTCAGTCCAGTTTATTTACCATGCATTGTCTATTGTGCAATCGATAATTTAATGCCTTGAAGATATTTTTAAATATCCTCATGTGCTAAAAGTCTTTTTGTGTGATTTTTTTTATTTTCATTGTTACTCTTAAAAGATTTTAAATATAGGGTATCGAAATAAACTGTCTTAATTTACAACTTTCGATATTCCGACGATAATATGCTGAAAACAGACAATTGAAAGGAATTACAAACACTCATTAACCAAGTGAAAAATCTACAAAAAATATGGTTTACAATTAAATGTTAAAAAGGCGAATCATAAGTTGTTTACTTACCATTTGCACAGAGCTCGAGTAGAAAACATTTCATAATTCACATACCTAGGGTGTAATCTGGACCAAAGCTTTTACCAGATGACAGAGGTAAAATGTCGAACCCAGAAAGCCAAGGCGACATTTCCGATCATAATCCCATAATCCAGATGAAAAAATAATCTTTGCGATCGAAGCGATGTGATGTGAGATTAAAATGAAATGATATATGTTTTCCGTCCTTCTGTATGGGATAGAGGACTAAACGTTCTCATAAAAGGCGATTGAACGCCTAGAAGCTTTCGAAATGTAAACCTTACAAATAAAAAAAAAAAACATACTTGGGTCAAAATAATGCAACTTATTCTTCAGGGTAAGATTCAAGAAAGGATCGCTAAAGGATGTCCTGACTCAAAAATCTACGTCAGTGGTTTAGGAAAGATGCCATCTCCTTGTTCAGAGTAGTAATGGACAGGACAAAGGTGACCTCCATGATCGCTAACGTCCGTTAGATATTCTTTAAATCAATCTCTTTAAAAATAAAGATTTTTCCATTCAAAAGGTTATATATGGAATAGAGAACTGGGTAGTCTGCCAGAGCAGGGTCCAGGGAGTATAATAACGTAGGATGACTTTTCTCGAACTTCTTTTGAAATATTTCCAGCTGCTGAATGTTTCTGCAGTAATCGTTGAATATGATTTTAACATCTCTGTGATATTTACAGAGTTGTTAAACAATCTCAGTGATATACTATACCTCAACTATTCCGACGTAATTATATTTCCATGAATGTTTGGTATGGATAGTTACTCCTTATCAAGCCATTATCTTTTGTAGACGATATTGCCATAGGTAACCTATTTTTTATCTTATGTTTAATAGAGGCTCTAATTTTCTCCGTGGATAGTTGTAGCAACTAACAATGCGATCATTCTGTGCACTTGCTTACTTTCTCTCATTTTTCCAAATGATGACCAATTATTGATGGTGATTTGGTAATCCTTTTTGGCAACTCTCTTGTTGATTAGCGTAAATTTTGCTTCTCTAAAAGGTCATTATCAATGTCGGAAAGACGACCCAAGATCAGTTTCCAAGAATAAAAATATAAATTCGTCTGCTACTGAAATGAAGATTTTTAGCTTACACCTACCTCTCTGTCGAATAGGGTCACTCAGAATTCCTCAGAGGTCATCCATTAAAATAGTAACTATTCTCAGTAGCGATTAACAAGTTATCCATAATATAATTGTTTATACGTCCGTCCGAGTTGATGGCGGGGTTTTCAATTAAAATGTTTAAATTAATTTATATTCTAAAAAAAATACACATTATAGTAGGCTCTATACCAGAGGTTTCCAAACTTTATGCTACCACGCCTCCCTAAAAAGATTTTTTTTTTCACGCCTCCCTCCCTACTTTTAATTTTTTAATATACAGGCGGACCTCAGCTTTCGCACATTCGACTTTCGCACAATTTGCTATTTCGCACATTTTTGAAAAATATTTTTTTTCAAAAATGGTTTTCAAAAGGCACGGCATAGTGATGGATGACATGGAGAAATCTTTGTGTTAGTGGATAAGTTATCAAAATCAAGAAAACATCCCTCTGAGTACTTGAATGATTCAAGCTAAGGCTCTTAGTTTGCATAAAGATTGGAAGGCTAGACTAAACGAAGATTCTAACACAGTGTTTCACGCAAGTAACGGCTGGTTTTCAAATTTTAAAACAAGGTAGTCTTTACACAATATTAAACTCACTGGAGAATCAGCTGATGCGGATGAAGATGCTGCAAAAGACTTTATTTCGTCATTGTCCAAAATTATTGAAGATGGAGAATATACCTCTAGTCAAATATTCAATGTAGATGAGACTGGTTTATTTTGGAAGAATATGCCTAATCGTACATTCTTATCAAAGGACGAATCAGTTGCCCCTGGTCATAAACCTTCTAAGCTTAACAGTGAAGATGTTAATGAGATGATTGATTCTCATTCAGACATACTAATGAATTTCTAATGGACCATTGAGGAACGAAAATAGTATACAAATTGAAAGTGAAAGAAGAAGAACCAGAAGAAAACATCAAGACCTTAACAATAAAAAACATGAACGAAGCTTTTACGCATTTCGAGATATTTTTGAATATTATGGAAGAATGTGATCCCAATGGAGTATCCATAATAGTACTGCATGTTACAGAACTCTCTATGAAGAAAAGAAAAAAGTAGTAAATTACAACTTACCTTTGACAAGTTTATTAAGAGAATATATTTTTTATTTAATATGTATTTAGTTAGTAATTTTTGATAAATAAAAATTGTTTTTTTTTAAATCCCTCTACTTTCGAACATTTAACTTTCGCACACACTTTCAGGAACCAATCATGTGCGAAAGTCGAGGTCCGCCTGTATATACCAATACTAATATAGACACGTTTTAAATAATAATAACTTTATTTCCAAAAAAAATATTCTTATAATTACATATAATTAACAGTACAATAACAAGGTTTTGCATGTTTTAGCAAAACCAAACTAAATACGAACATGTAAATACATATGAACATTTATTTTTATATTAAATTACTAACCAATCTAACGCACCAAAATGTAATGTGAAGGATGTTGCTGTTTATTGGCACAAAGTTTTTCAAATCTTGGGGGCAGGGTGGAGAGTGCCACTCGTATCTCCTTTTCGACTATTAATCTGGCTCGATATTTCGTTTTCATCGCAGCTAGTGCTGAAAAGCCCGTTTCGCATAAATACGACGTTACAAACGGTAGAAGCACTTGCTCTGCTTTATAATACAATGATTCGTACTCTCCACTAAGATTCTTCCAAAATTGAATCATAGTTTCATTTTGAAACTTTTGTTTTAGTGAGCTATCACATGATAATTCAATTTTTTTTTCTAAAGTTTTCAGTTTAAATTCGTCTTCTTCATTGTAGTTGAATGGATTCTGTACCCACATAAATTTTGAAAAATCAAGGTCTTTAAAATAATTGGCAAAATAAAGCACTAAACCAGTGCACCGCAACCTTTCACCTTCTCATCTACGGCACGCCAAAATTCTTCCTAGGATTCCGCGGTACACCAAAAGCTAAAATATATAGGTATTAAATTGATACATTTCTAAACATCCTTTTTGCAACTCTTTCTGCCAAAGTTCGAGTTTTTTTTCAACCCTTGTAATTTGTCGGAGCACGTCAATATATTCTCATTTCGACCTTGCATTTTTTTATTAAGTTCATTCAAATGCTCGAATATATCAGCCATGTATTCAAGTTTGGCTATCCAGTAATCATCATCAAGGTGCTGGTATAGTTCGGGCATATTTTGATTTAAAAGAAACTCACGCACCTCGTGACAAAGCTCAAACAATCTAGCCCAGTGGTTCTTAACCTTGTTGGAGATACTGAACCCCTCCAGTTTCATATGCGCGTTCACCGAACCCTTTATTGTAAAAATAAAATATGATTTTTTCAAATTCAAAACATAGGTATATATTTATACATAGGTTCACAAAATGAACAAAACCATTAAAAACAGAGAACAAAACCATTATAACATGATTTTCACATAAAACAAAACCATAATAATGAATATTTACTGCAAATCATTGTGACTTCTGCTGTTGCCTTTCAGAGACCAGTTCAGAAATGCACGGCTTTACCTTGGCAAGCATAATACTTCCCCCCCCCTCACCAGAAAAAAAATATAATAATATATTATTTAACAAAGTGGAAAAAAAAGAGCCGCGCAGCGAAAAATTTTGATATTTGACCGAGAATTTAAAAAAATTAACCTTTCTTAACACATTCCCGGTAATTTTTTGATAACATTGTGCGAGATTAATTGGGTAATCCTGGATTTTGTTTTATCGACAAAGATAATTTGAATACGGTAAAACACAGTCAGAAAATTTTTAATGTTTTTGCTCAACTGACAAAGTTGGAGCCGCGCAGCGATAAAAAATGATGTTAGTTCGAAAACTGAAAATCTCGTTCAAGAAGCAAAAACATATATTAAAAATATTTCGTCAGTTACTCTTGAGCTGATATTTTTAATGAGCCGAATAAATAAAGGCCGCGCAGCGCGAAGATTTAGAAATTTAATAAAAATCAAAAGACAATTTTTTTAATATTCTTGATCCAGATTCATCGTGTGTTTGATCCTCGCCGAGCCGGGAGACTGACTCACCAGGCCCCTGATTAATCAGACAGGTTAAGAACCACTGATCTAGCCAAACTTTGCCTCAGGATGTAGCAAGGAAATTCAGTATAAACAGATTATATTCGACTCCCATTTCTGCACAGAGTGTTCCTAAAGATTGCACAATTCTGTATGAGATGGTATGCAAACCAATAATGCATTTGGTGTAACAGAAACAATTTTTTTTTGAACGTTTGCTTCTGAATATTTATCTCGTCCAATTTTCTTTCAAAAAATTCAATAGGCTTTTCAACGTATTCAGAATGTTTCTAGGTGTCGTTTTAATTTGACTGGTCTCATACTATCTGAAGCTAAAACTTTCGAACATAACCATAAATACGATGAACTGTATCGTCTTTTCTTGGAAGCTGTACCTCCTTGTTCTTTTTGCTTTTTAGTTTTATTTATTTGTAAATATTATGGTATAATTTTTTTTATTTCTTAGAAAATTTTTGGCGCCTCCCACAATATAATAGCCCGCGCCTCCCCTGGGAGGCGCGCCTCCCAGTTTGGAAACCGCTGCTCTATACTACGTATCATACTATGTACTATACTGCTCTATACCTTTATATCTGGACTGTGCAAATACGTATCTGTATGCCAATGGTCGACTTTTAGATTAGATATATAATATATAAATTATATTCCACATATATTTACAGTTCAAATCATTTGCTAGGAATAATTTAAATAAATATATTATTATTGAGAGTTTCGAAGACGATTTGTAATAAAAATTGTGTACTGGAAAATATCGAGTTGGCAACCCGGTTCGCATTCTCCTCACAACACCTTTATATGTCTATAATACAATATATAGGGGAAAAATCCCAGACACATAAAAAATCATTGCTTGTACCTTGTTCACTTATTAAAAATATAATATTAAATATGAAAATATTTAGATTTTTTCTATTTACTCTACCTTAAATATAGACTCTTTATTACCATCCCTCGGCATAACCCATCCAAATATTATTTACACAACAGAGTATAAATTTACCCCCATCCTTTTCACGTTCGTTACACACTCAATCGCCTACTCCTGGAATAATTAATTATTCTGTTGTTATAAATGTTCTATTTTGCGATAATCAAATTTGAGTATACATTTAATTGGCCCCAAAGAGGGAGAGTAAATTTTCCACATACGCAAACATGTATTGGAAAGGCGATACGCAAAAATATTTATCCAAATAGAAAAATATTTTCGCAGGCTCGTATATTTGAATATTGAAACACCTCGTCGGCAGGATAACACCAATTTCCTTAATATCCTATCGAAAATTCAATAAGGAGGTGGGTGATATCGATTCTCTTCAAATCGTAATAGAAAATACGCGTCGTGTAAAAGCGTTACGACAATAAAAGTGTATTTATTTTATTACTAATCAATATTGATTTGTATTAATATTTATATACATACATATGTGTTTGCAATTGTGTGTTTGTAATATTGCCAAACCAATAATTAGGGTCAGAAATAGTTCCAGTTAATTATCTGCGTAAGCCAGCTAACCGCAGTAACACTATCTGCATTAGCCATATTGTAAACACCCGCACTTTAAGCTTCGAATTGATTCATTTTAATTGCGTTTTTATTCTCCTAAATTCATACAAATTCAATTGCAAATATCTCGTTTGACAATTTACCGAAATTTTCGAACACAATGAATTGGCACAATCCGATTCTGCGGGTCAAATGTTCGACGGCTCAAAAACAAACCGTGTTTTCTTGTTGGAAAACACTTTGTTGAAGAAAGTATGAAAAGGGTTACGCGAAGAATATCAATCAACTTGATAAGTATTCACAATTTAATTAAAATTAACAATGGAACACGATTCTTCAGCGAAATGTCGATCATCCACTCGGGCGTTGTTGTTTATGAATTAATTTAAATTCGCAATCCGGCCTTATGTACTAATCTTGTCCCCAATTATAAGAAAGTTGATAAATATTTCAATAAAAGGATCATATTGCATGCAAATACATGACTAATTCAATTAGAAAACACTGCTGTTATTTGGTAATTGAAAAATCGTATAGTTTTGTATTCCATGTAGTAGAGAGGTATTCTAAGAAAATGCTATACAGTGTACATTCGATCGTAAACAATAAGACCACATTCATTTTATTTATATAAAAATAATTTATGCTAATTTTTCGGAAAAATAACATCTTTTAAGCTCTTGTCAGTATGATCTTAGGTTCTATTTTCCTTATTTTTATACAAAAATTCTCCATTTCATTTCAGATCATTTGCTTTCAATTGATCTGTATATCTTTTTTTATTTTTAAATTTATCTTTATTTACCAAGTCCAACTCTAAATTTTTTTGGTAAACTTATTTATTTTAATCGTTCTTATTAGAATATATTATGAATATTAAAACAATAATTTTTATTTTATTAAGCAAGCTCTAATGTGTATGCATTATATTCACTACTTTATGTGGATTTTCAATTAAAATTAACACAAAAATGGATTTTGAGGTTTTTTATCAAAAGATTCATCCAAATGTTTTTTAACGTCTGCTATTGAAGTAAACATTTCAATGCTCTAATGATTTAAAAAGATGGTAAAATGAAGGCGTAATATCTGGTGATAGTATTCTAAATCCAACTCCCTGATTTATTTCCTGTGTGATTCTTGCAGGCTTTGTATTGTCATTTTTCAGTATACGTCTTTGGTTATCTATCAAAACGCTTTTTAACAGTTTCGCCTAAAAATCTTTTTAATTGGGCACAGTCAACTTCGGCTGTGACTATTTTTTCAGGTTTTAATAATTCATAATGAATTACATGCCCAAAATATCCCATCAAACACAAAAAAAGTATCTTTGACAAGGATAATGATGGTAAAGAGGTTAAAACTGGTACTAGATTTAAAGAAAGTCATAGTTTTTTCTCTTTGGATTGTTGTTCAGTACCTACGTCTCATCACCAGTAACAATCCTTCTTAGTAACAGATTAATCTCATGCCTAGAAAGTACACAAATTCGTGCGTCTATTTTTTTCCTTTTCCCGATCTTTTTCAAATGGTCTTTGACTATTGACAAGGAACACCCGGGATCTTATGACAATTCCTTTATGGTTATACGAGGGTCAGATTTCACCAGCAAATTTAAAGCGACATCATGAGGTTTTCCTGACCTTGGTTGATCGTTTAATTCTCTATAAACCCTTTGATTTTTGATGTTCTAAGACGTGTCCTAAAGTTTATAAATAACCGTAGCTAAATTTTGCTTCAATCCCCTATCGAATAAAATTGCATTAAAACTGTAAAAGGATCTCCTCAATTTCTCAAATTGTAAAAGGGTCTCTTCAATTTCAAATAAATGAAAAAATATAGAAACTGTAAACTACAAATATTGTTTCAAAGTGACTAATTAATGTAAAAACGCCGCAACAAAATAGTATTATTACTTCTCCGTTTACCTTATATTAAACTAATTGTCGGAAATATAATTTAATTTTTCTTTTTATTTTTTTTATCAAGTTTTAATGCAAAACAAAATATAAAAGCTTATTTTTTGTTCTAATCTATTTTTTTAAACTTGTTTTCTAGAATCATGTATTCATATTGCTAATTTATATATTTTTCACATTAAATTGCCAATATCGTTGATGAATATTAAAGTGCTTTCAACGGTTGATAGTTCATGTCATAAATTCGAATTACTGAGATGATAGCGTTAGTTACAATTGCTTCCTTGACAAGATTGAGGAGAACGTAATACTCACTTAGTTCATCAAATGCCTAAGGATGGCATATCACTTTGCACATACATATGCCTTTAGATATTATCATAGAAGTGTAAGATTAAATTAATTATTGATGAAAATATGTTGAATTAGGGCTAATCGCTATTTTTATAATTAATACATCAAAAGTCACATCCCCATACGAACATATTTTAACAATATAATCGCCTGGCTGACCCCTACATCTTTTTCATTCCGAGCCATCGCTTCAGATTCAACCCTTTACACGGGGAGTGATTGACGATCCGTTTCTCGGAAAAATCTGTTTCGTGGCCCCATCGACCGTAATACACAGCACAAGTCCGTGATGCCCTTTATTATTCACGGCAATTTCATTTTGCAACGTTGAAATTCGACTCGTTTGATTTATTTAGCCGACATCAAAGGGTTAATTAACGTAACGCGGATTGAGGCGTGCCCCTTCCACTCCCCCTATCGCCCATCCCCTCATAACACCTTCCTGTTTATTCATAATAATTTATGTCGGCGGTTCGATAATGGTTAAACGAGTTGAGGGCCTCGATCTAAATTAAGGTTATTTATCCTTTATGAAAGATACGAAAGCATTCGGCACCAGAGACGAACGAACAAGCCCAATATTGCGATGGTCGTTTTGCGAATTAATTAAGATTGTACAAGTACCTGCGATTTAAATTGTTAATTATTAAATGAAATTAATTTTAATTTTGCAGAGTTGTTTTTGCCAAGGGTAGAAAATCAACGCCGTGGTAATATTAATAAGCGTTTATTATTTTTGTTATATGTATTTTTTTTAATAAAAAAAAATTAGCTATTTAAAAATACAGCCTCATGGTAAATTAATTAAATACGATATCTATTTAAATAAAAAAATATCTGTTTGAGTTTGCCGCTATGTATTAATACGAAATGCGACGTTAAAATAACAATTCCGTGTTTTTGAAGTGGACTTTGGTGAAAATTTACTCAATAACCAATTGTGTTCAGACAAATTATCATCCTCTCCAATTCTTAGTTAATTGAAATTCTTCAGACGTTTAAAAAATGCAAATTTCTCGACTGTGGGTATTTTTCAGCTCACTACCGCGGATATCGAACAAAGGACTCAATCGCTTTTCAAATCGACGAGCGTTTTAATTGCTTTGGGCCCTGATGTTTACCGGTGGCTTAAAATTTATTGAAAAATTTAACCGGGAATTAGAATTCAATTTAACTATTGGCCGGCGTATAATAATAGAGAATATTGAAATGTCTCAGAGTGAAATAAAAATGTTTATGAAAAATTGAAATATGATTTTCATCAGCAGATATTCCTTTTTGTAAACAAGGTCGCAAAAAAAATGTATTCAATTTAATTATTTTTTTGCAGCTAGATATACATTTGTATTCGTGGCATGTCATGCTAAAATAAATTTGAAACGTATTACTTTTACCTTTTTTATGAACACGCCGACACGTGTTTCGGTAATTTGTATGTTTAAACATGAATTTGCATAAACAAATGAGCGCCATTTGATTCAGCAAAAGTCCTAAAAAAAATTACTAGATATTCGTCCTAGAAAATTATAATATTATAAAAAAAAATACAGAGATCTCCTTTTAAAGTAAAACATTAATCTGAGCTTGGCATCAGTAAAGATTAATGGCTTTAGAATTATTTCCAACGATGATAAGTCAATTTTTTTACATTTTGTCGATATCTCTAGACTAATTCTGTTATTATATAAAGCTATGCGCCAAAGCATCATGACTTATAAATATTAATATGATCGTATAAACGATAAGCTGTAGGACATTAAGAGTATCCGTTTATTTAATTTTTCAATCAGGACTACCGATCTCATCCGGCTTAACAGGATCAGACAGATTCCGACGCTTCCGGGCAATATCCGGATAATCGGTGACCCAATTTGCATTCGGCGCATTCAGGACAAAAACAACGGGCAAAATGCGAGCGAAATTAATTTTCGCGCCATTTTTTATGAATTTAATTTATGGCCGCTCGCCGAAAATTGAAGGTCCTAATGAGATTCTACCCGTTGACCCAATTCGCCACTTAAACTAAATTCGGGCGATCGCTTTCGAAAGTACTCATGGATAATTTATCGTATCGTCGGACATTGGAGAAGGCGCCGAATGTGCCAAATTGTGTTTGGGCCATATATTTTGCCCACCTTTGTCCGATTTAATATTATTTATCGGGTCTATATTACAGGTGCTGCTGAAAATGGATATTTTTTTATAGAAAATTGTCGAATTGAGCAATCAAATATATATTGGAAACATAATATCTTCTAACCAGATGTCGATTATTATTTATTTGTTTATTTATAACAAGTTGAAATTGTGTTCATAAATTTTATTCAATAAAATAATATTAGTTCGATTACAGAAAAAAATATTCAAGCAATTCTAACTAAATGTATATTAAAGCAAATTTAAACATATGGTAATGTGAAGGCATTCACATTAACATAGGTCTAAGCTCGAAGTTCTGAAGTCCAATCTGAACCTCTTTATTCGTTTGAGCCATTTTTACGGCATGACGTCTTATAACAATATAATACTAACGTATAATGTTATATATTTTTTTTAAAATAATCTTTTTTTATGAAATCTCAATTCGATTACTGACTAGTTAACAGTACTGATCAGACTTAACCAATTTAAAAATCTCTCACTCTGGATAAGTCACAAAAAAATACATACTGCGTTTCAATGGTGACAGAGAGATTCAACAGGCACTGGCCAGTCTCAATCATGCAGTGTCTTCTCTTTAACCACCTCAGTCTTAGTCTTTTCACCAGAGACAGGAAGACTTATTGTCCATAATCCTTTTCGGTGGTTGATTTTTCTGCATCCTTGACACGTGAATCCCTCATCAGAATCTATCTGTCTCCAGTATATCTATATTATCGATACAGCTCCTTGTTATAACTATACAGCTCTATATATATCTCTCAGGATCCTCCTCTCTAGGATATCCAATTATCGCTCATCTTGCTTTGTCAGAGCCCAACATTTATTCAAGTATTCAGACCCCACTTTGCATCTGACCTCCTACATTGCAAGCTTAACCATAGCATATTAAGTTATTGATCAACAGTTGGATCGAATGTATTTTTTTATTCACTCAAGTTTATCAGCTTTTCATTAGGCATCGACATTTTAATGCCTACGGATACTTTTCTTGACCGAAGTTACGGGTTTAATCAAATTCTTGTTTAATATATTAAAGGTTTTTTAGGCTGTATAAATATAAAATATAAAAAAGCATAGTCTTATATTAGATATGAATATTTTATCCAATATTGTTGATGAAAAAATATTATAATGATTGCAAGTGAAACCTAAGAAATTTACAATATAAATAAAAAGTTTTTTTCCAAATTGCGTAAATATTTTATTAAGCATAACAATCCATTTTCTTGAAACAAATTATGTGTTTTTGCCAAATAGAGTTTGGATAGAATATTTTTTTTACTCTTAGAGATATATTCCCATATGTACCTGAAATTGTATGAAGAATTTTTTGAATATTTTTACCGCTGAAATCAATTTTTGATTCTTACATGATGAGATTTTTTCTAAGCTTGTTTTGTTTCGCCTGCCTAATCTTACAACCTTCAAACTTTTTAATTATTTTTATGAACAATCCGTCACGCGGCTCGAAAACAACAGTTGTCCGTAGACTGTCTATCAGAAAACCCCAAGCATTTCAAGTCAAGATATTGATGAATTCTTCGTCAATATCTTGATATTTAAAAAAGATAAATTATTCTAAGAGTAATAATAGTTATTCATGATATGCTTCATAATTTGATCGATATTTTTTTATTTCTTAACTAATCAATATGACCCGTAAATGACATGCACACACGGCGATGTCTCAAGGCAGACTGAGTACATCGCCAAGTCATTTTAAGAAGGACTGACTAATGATCATAATTTAGAAGTAACCGATAAACACGCGGATTTTAACGCCGTTTTATTTATATTTGTGTATAAGGTAGCATTTTTTTATTGTTGTCAAGCTTTTGTGTTCATTTTTTGGCGACCCTCTAGTATATCACTGTGACTGTGTAATCCACGGTACTAACAAATATGTGCATCTCTGATTTAGCGACATCGGCGTCAATTCATAGCTGAGTTTTGTCGCGGCTCAGATAACCATAGTCCCTTTAAATCCTGCAGGACGCCCCCAGTTGCTATTCGGGTCGATTCGGTATGGTGAGTGCTGCTGAAGGTGCCTATAGCCTTTTATATGTATGTCATGCGTATTTTTTATACATACTGCTATTTACTAGGCTAGGAAATAATTTATGTATGCATTGTAGTTTTAAATTAATTAGTAACATCAACTAAAAATGCCCAATCAAATATCCAGTTGTTATCTAATGATCTAAGGATCTTTCATCAGATTTCAGTTCATTCTTCCTGTTATAAAAAATATAAACAGTATTTCTCAATTTTCAAAATCGACTCTGAACCTGTCTAAAAAACCAGCCCACCTTACAATGAAAGACGAATTCGCCATATTCCTAATCTAACAACTCATAATAATCTGTGTATTCTTGCCTGCTTAATGCTCCTGCCCTAATCTTATTTACAAATTTCACAAGCAGTAACATAATATACTAAATATTTTAGATTTTAATTTTTCAAATATGTTTGCTCCCCTTTTTTTACCATGCAATGACTCCAGACTGGCAAATTGAAATATGCCATTTGTAATCTTTTAATGCGCTACGTCTGGCGCATGCGCCATAGGTTAGCAACCCCTGACATAGACCCGACCTACGTAAAAAAGAATTACGAATCCGCTCTACCCATTTTCAAGTGTTGTTACCACCCGTGCGACAACTCAACTCCGGGTTCAGGCTGGCGACCTGACCCGTATAAGTAAAGCCTAGGGAACCAGGAAGCCATCGCAACATTAACTTGAGGGTTGAGGCAGATTAACGGAAAAAGCCAAAACAGGTGGAGCTCTCTAGGTGGCAGGAATCTGCTCAGATCGGGGGATACTTTTAAGTCAAGTCGCGTCAAAAGAAATGTTACAGCACATATCATTAACATTTGCATATTAAAGTGATGAGAAGTTCTAACTTTAAATCACAATTTTGTTTTTTTGTGTCTGCTGATCCTTGCTGCAGTCGGTGGACAATAAATTATGTTCGTTGACTCTTTTATTGTTAAATGAAGATTTCATGATTCAACGACTTTTTCTGCGATCGTCTTTTTCTAGCCGCTTTCCTAAGATCAGCTTATAAAAAACTCACAGCAAAAATAGTACAGAATCATTAATATAATAAAATTTATAATACTCTATTATCTTATTTAAAAGTCGCTCTATTATTTTTAAACTTTAAATCTGATTAATTCTTATAATTATAAAATGATACATAATTTTTCTCTACCATTTATGTTATCAATCAAAATTGAATAAACACTTCCCGTGGGATCATTTCTCACTATCGTCTTAACAATTCCGAGTCGTCAATCCCGTTTGACATCGCGGAAATAAAGTTAATACACAAAGCTCCGGTAATGCGGCCATTACTCCACATCCACCCAGTTCCTGTAATTTTATATTACTCGAATTCGACGGGTAACCTTATCGTAAACCCTCGGCGATATTTCAATAGTGTTTTAAGTCATTTTCCCCATCGTCAACTGCGTTCCTATAACGACGTATATCCATCAAAGTCGGCGCTTAACAGTGAACTTTCGCCAATCGGTTATTTCTACCTCTGCGTTGATGGATAGATACAAATTTCCAACACACATCGCCGTGTATTATTTTAACATGATTTACAAAATATGATTGATGATAAAGGCTGTCCGAATAATGGAATATTCTAGTATACGTTCCGGGTTTTAACTATAAAAAAATTTTTGGCGAAAATTATGAATGGATACACGATTTTGCGATTAAGCCTTGTCAAAATTTTCCCGATTACTCGCAGCTTGATACATCGATTTCTATAAATATGTTTTAAAAATTGTATACACGTATATTAAATATTTAATTACAAAGCGTTCTTGAGGACTGAGATGACTGCATCGAGCGAATTGCTCGAATTTTCGGCTCGAGCTTCTGTTTCACGAGACAAACAATTAAGTTGGAGGATCTAAGGGTCCCAGAGCAAACTGTAATTGTATATTGATATCATCATCTAACTTTTCCCACATTGTAAATATCGTCTTAAAACAGAGCACCAGAGCTTCTCCATTGTGCCCGAATGTACATAACCGGCGCTGGGTTATAAGCGGAATGCCTAAATCCCTGATCCCGTTTCATCTACATCCCACGTGGGATTATGTTTGCCTTCGGTTATCTTTTCTTCATTCCCGTAATCGGTCTGTCTACCCTTCTTAACGTATTACTTAATAAAGCTCAGATGATGGCCCTTTGAACCTAATTGTATTATGGGATTTATCCCCAATCTTAACCGTCCAAAATATTTAGACACAAAAATTCGTCCGAAAGAAGCAGAAGCTTGAAAAAAAAATATTTTTTTAATTTCAGTAAGTGGAATGTCCAAATAATATGTTTCAGTGATCAATGTGCCGAGATTTAATTTGAGTGGGCAACGTTTCAATGAAAATTTTTATACGTATTAAATACATTTCGTATACGATTAATTTATTATATTTTGATCTGTAATTTTCTAGATAGGTAATGGGGCACAATGTACAAATACAGAGGTAATATTCTGAGAAATCTTTTCGTCAAGTTCCCCGAGGTGTAATTTATATAATACACATACAATTATAAATCGCTTGTTCTCTCAGTAATTGAATTTTCGGCAGTTAACTGCTTTTAACATTATGCTAGCTTAAAGAGAGAATTCAGATTAATGCTTCAGAATAGACTGCAATATATATGATGTTCCCCGGAATTTTCTTCGAACACATATATTTTAATACTATCATCCGCCAATTATGAGAAAAGCTTTCACACGAATATTTTAACACAAAATCTAAAAATATAATATAATATAAAATGAGGTTTATTATTCAAATATATTTTTTCTGATATTATGGCGTTGTGCCAAAACAACCCGATTTACTTAAAAAAAATATTTCCATATAAAATCATTTTAAAATAAAATTGGGTTAATATAATATTAAAGATTTTATATGAGCTTTGAACAGATGTTTCGCGTTTTT
The DNA here is from genome assembly GCA_022495035.1 of Philopotamus ludificatus. Taxonomy (NCBI): domain Eukaryota; kingdom Metazoa; phylum Arthropoda; class Insecta; order Trichoptera; family Philopotamidae; genus Philopotamus; species Philopotamus ludificatus. The sequence goes on along the minus strand of JAGXCT010036081.1, from coordinate 9,496 downwards.
GCAAAACAAATTAGGATATATTAAAAATATGTTTCAGATATTTTTTTAGTTCCGTGACGTTGTAAATGTTTAATTGAATGACGGTCGAGAAAATTGCACAGACTTTTTTGCTATTTCTCGAACATTCGACTAAGGACAAGTTTGCGACCTCGCCTACATTGTGCAAAACAACGATAGTTTGATTGGTCGTAAACTTTTCACAGAGTGTTGGTGGCAATAAAAAAAAAAGCTTTCTGCTCAATCTCTATATGTACGTATATTTAAATAAATACATAAATATATTAGAATATTTCCACGTATTCATAAATTGAATTGAATCTATAATACAATGTTAGTATTTATTATATAAGACGACATAAAATGAGATATATTCCTTTGATACTCAAAGTTTTCATAAAAGTGTTCAAAAGCTCTGTGTATACTTTAATATTGCATATCATATCAAAAAATATAGTATATTAATTATTTAAAAGCATTAAATTGGCGCCATTTTAATAAAAATCAATGGAATTCACTAAAAACTTGGAGCATTCTGAATTTAATTCGAGGTCTGCGTGTAATTAAAATTCTTAAAATATATTCATCGTCCCGAAATAGCATAGACCCTCATCCGGACACATTTGATTTTAAATTCCTCTCACGTTGAATAACCCAAATTGGACATTTCAAATCCCAAGATTGTAAAATTCATAGAATATTAACAATGTTTTCCCGGCAGAGTTGTATATTATCGGAAAATCGTTTTATTATTACAATTTATCGTATTATTATTCGTTTTATACCTTTGATAAGATTTATATATTTATAAAATATCTAATTAATAGTAGTCATCAATATCAAATTAGCGTAGCTCGATTTACTTAACTAAGTAAATAATTAAATTTGACTTTCTTAATATAAACGTGTTTATATTAAAATAAGATTTATATTAGTCGGAAAACAGATAAAGTCTGCGAACAAAGGGAAAGAAAACACGCAATTTTGATCGATCATTTCGCACAATGAAAATCCGGACTTATTTCAGATCGTCTATTTTTAAGAGATTCGGCCTTTTCTCATTGCATGCCATAACAGTTAACTTTGTCGGCGATGCAAAGGGTTTTTCCAGTCTTTTGAGATGGAGTAAAGGGCAGGGCGGAAAGGCGAGGCAAAAGGCAAGAAAATCTTTGATGTGGGTTTGTTAATTTCGAGCACGAACAAAGAATTATGTATGTGTAGTGGCTGATAAAATGAGATTTTTCAGTGGAGATACGCATTTTTTTCTATTGTTTTACTGAAGCCGGAGGAAAAATTCAATTTTGCGAGAGCCGGTAATTTATTGCGCGTAATATATTTTAAAAAAATAATAATTTTATACCGCATTTGTATTACCCGGGTATAAAAGCTCAGAGAAGATAAATGACAAATCGTAACTTTTTTTTAAAACACTTTTTAAAAGCAGATGTGAACAATATCCGGCAGCCGCATGCTTTACATCCGGCTCGTATTTTATTAATATTTTCGAAATTTTATCCAAAGAAAGTAAGATAAACGGATTCATAGCCCTTTATTTTCTGTAATTAATTGTAAAATTAAACACTATTATGTATTATGTTCCATTTTATCGATTACGAGATGTGTGTATTTTGCTGATAATATTATTCAAAAGTGAATAGCGGAATAATTTCCCATGTTTTTCGCTTTTCCTTCCTTTCAGCACCTGTTGACCCACTACGATAAGCAGTTGAACGCTACATTGGTTCCAATAATAAAAAAAGTCAAGAGATCTCGAGCTTTTGACCCCGTTACATATTATAGAGACTAGCATTAAAAAACGTAAAATTTTTATTTTTACTATACAGACGCAAATCGTACGTTTTTTTAACAATCTTGCTAAATTTCATCCTCTCACGCAACAAAAAAGTTATACTCTTGCTCTTTGATACTTTTAAAAATATATCAAGGGGAAAAGAGAAAGGAAATGTAGCAATTGAATACAGATAAAAAATTGTACTATGATACAATTCTTTGTAAAGAATTGATATATCAAAGAATGAGAAATATGGAATTTCCGCCCCGCGATCTCCACGAAAAACATGCCAACAATTTTAAGCATACTGTAATATTTTTTTTCTTTTCGAAAAAAATCATATTATAGGCTGATTTTCATTCATATATTTTTTCGGTTCGGTCAACGCCGATGTATATGTTCGTAAAAAATGTTTATATATTATTGTTTTTCGCAAATGATCTCTAGTATCGTAAATCGTGTTTATACTGCCGTCATAAAATCATCTGTATTTCACCCTTAGAGGGATCTAGGGGTAAAAACAGATTCCATATTATTTTCTGCGCTGTATATGAGATATCGCATATCTATGTTTTTATTGTAGTCGGGGGTGCTAAAGTGAGTCACTTTCGACGTTTTAGTTCCATCAAAATCCGGCAGAAGAATTTTTTTTACTCTCTTTCTCGCCCTTCCTATAAATATATTTTCTTTTCGACGTAGATAAAATGTTTGTTTTCGTTTAACAAGAAAAACTTGTTTTATATACATAATATTTATTTTTATAGAATACATTATCGGTCTTATAACTTTTAAGTCGGACCGTGCAAACTTTGTGAATAGTATCGACAAGATTATAAAGCACTCCGAAACCATTGGTGCATTAAGACTTACATAATTTGAATCAGTGCTTCCATAACGAAGCTCGACAAACCTTATAAACCACATGATACTGATACATGATACATAATTATAGTCGTTTCATTTACAAAATGTTTTAGAACTAAACGACCAATTAATTAATTTTAGCATTATTTATTTCATTAATAGATCATGCATCTTTTGATTATTATATAAGAACTGTTGAAAAATAAGGATTTTTTTTTATTATAAAGTATTTATTGTTTTCTTTTATTTCAGCAATCTTGAACTCCCTGTGTAAGGAGTTCCTCTCTGTCAACGTGTCCGCAATCCTCTACCTGATGAACTACGAGCAGTATGGCAGATCGACAGCTTCCGCCCAGTACTTTCTTCAGCTAGCCGGATATTTGGGCATTCCTGTGATTGCCTGGAATGCCGACAACTCGGGTTTGGGTATGTGAACGTTCTGTTTAAAATTGTAATCATTATCCATCATTTGCAAGGCTTTGCATATTTCGACGGTGTCCGACACGGTGTTTGTTCGCCGATTGGCCATAAACAATCGATGGATTGCGTCTATTGTTCGATAGATGCTATCGAAACTCGTGCTCGCAGATTAGACAAAAGCTGGCAAAACAGCTCCATGGGGTTAACAATAGAGGATTTTAGGTGCCATTTAAGCATTGTACAAATATCGGTGTCTCAATTTGTGCCGAAAACAAATGTTAGCAAAAATCTTTTATCTAATAGAGATTTTTTTTATATTTTATTAAAACATATTCTGAAAATCATGTACTTGATTATTCTACCGTAATGTTTTAACTCGCCATTTGGATATGCACCACTGTGTACATAACCATCATTTATGATTTAGCGAATACTGTAGACATAGTATTCAATTTTCTTTCATGAATAAAATAGGTTATTCAATTTACGTCGTTGAAACCTTCTAAATCCTTTAACAAATAATAATCAGGGATATATCTAGTGTCGACGATTTAATATTTATTGTTCACGTAATCAGTATTGTTTAAGTTGACTATGCCCTTTCGAACACATCAGTATTGTTCCACTAATTTTACGAAGAGCCAAGACCCTCTTGCTGGCCAACTAACGTCGTACATCTTGACGACAAAAATTAAAAATAACCATGCCATTACTTGCTTCGATCCGAATAAGTCTTTTCGTCACCACAACGGATAAGGAGAGTGATGGCTAATCTCTTTAATAGATTAAATATTTATCTTTACTCGTCTGCCTTTGTGACATGCCACAGAAATACAGTCCATTGTTTTTTATTGAGCTAGCATCTGATAGGACGAAATAACAAAATTAAATAATGAAGCTAAAACTATTTGTAATTCGAAATGATTTCAATGTTAAAAAAATAATTATAATATTTTTAAAGAAATAGTGAAATCATAAAAACAGTCAGATCAAGTGTAATCAATTAGAAAAGTTTTATTATTGGTTTTAATATTTGTTAACGTTGCGAATATAGTCTTGCTAATGTAAACAGAAAAAAAATGTAAAAAAACTCGCTAGTGGAGCAGTTTGGGCTTCTATTAAAATTACTTGTTTAGTTACTATTGTTATTAAATCGTTTAATTTTTTAACCATATTTGTCTAAATCTGACACACGTGTCATAGGTTAGCCACCACTGATCTATGACCTAGATAAGTGGCTGAGATTTCTGCCATAGAGATTGAGGTGAAATAAAGCTAGAGAAAGAAGGACTAGTATTGCATAGATGTCCTTGGCATATTTGGTAACATATAAATTTCCCCCATCCACGGGGCTATTTCTTGGACGGCTTTTTCTGTTTAGTATGAATACTGACGTTAAATTTTCTCAAGGGATTTCATTAACAATTTCGAACATCCGGTCTTTTGGTCCTCATAGTTACATTTACGATCAAAGCCTTCCTGTGCCGATGGAGATTTATTCAGGACCCAAAGTTTTTTTTTTATTTTTCTCGAATAACTCTTTTAATATAAATCCTACGCGTCACAAACTTTTTGCATTTAAAAAAGTCTAAAGAATAAATATTATCAATAATCATCATCAAAAAATATATAAAAACAAGAATATTCGCTTCTATTACCACGAGTGCGATGTTTTTTCTCGCTCGCATCCGGTACGATGTGCCTAGTGCGATTGAGTGAGTGTGCATGTCATTTACGCATCATATTGATTAGTTAAAGATCCAAAATATCGATTAAATTATGAAGCATATCATAAATAAATATTTATATTCTTTCATTATTATCTTGACTTGAAATACTTGGGGTCTCTGAGAGACCCCCTTCGGTCGACGCGCTTGTTTTTAAGCCGCCATGGCGGATGGGTTAATATTAGGTTAAGACATTAATAACTTCCAATTCAGGTAGACAGTTTCTATTGTTTGGATTTACTCGCAGTGAGTCACTTGACAAGGAGATTTCTTTTTTCACTAGTTAGATAAGTGGCCTGTCAGTCTATCGACAACTATTTAGTATGGTGGACTATATACAGTGGTGTTATTCTGAATCCTTAAAATGAAGAATCAAAAAGTGCATATTCGTCATGTAATGCTTTGGGAATTCAGACAAGGTACTAATGCTAGTGCAATGTCCGGGCAGCTAGAAATTAGTTTGTAAAATTTCCGGAGATGCGTCTTTGAAAGATGAACCAAGGGCGGGTCGTCCTTTCGACTTCGAAGGCGACATTATAAATGCGATATTGAAACAAAATCCACGTCAAACAACAACGGATTTGGTAGAGAGACTTAATACATCATAATCTACAGTTTATCTCCACCTGAAAAATTTCAAAAAAGTCAGCAAGTTAGGCATATGGGTACCACATAATCTCAGTGACTGAAATAAGGTAGACCGAATGTATATTGCCACAAGTGTCCTCTAATGGCATAAAATCGAGCCTTTATTGGCAGGATAATAACAGATGATGAAAAATGGATCACATGAAAATATTGTCCGCAAAAGACAATAGTTAAATAAGGATCAACTGGATCTACCTCACTCTAAAGCCAATATTCATGGCAAGAAAGCTTAATTGTGTGTATGGTAAGATCGTCGAGGAATAATCCACCACGAGCTGATGAAGCGCAAAGAAACAATTACTGCCGATAAATAAGTTCAGCAGCTGCAAATAGTTCATGAAAAACTACTGGAAAAGCATCCTGCACTCGTCAATCGGAAAGGCGTTATCCTATTACACGATAACGCCAGATCACACGGCAAAAATCACTCGAGAAAAATTTACGAAGCTCAACTGATCTGTTTTATCACATTCTTGATCTTGCTACTGCCCAGATCTTGCTCATACGGACTACTGCCCAGATCTTGCTTATACCTTTTCTGATTCTTGCAAAGTTTTTTGAATGAAAAACATTCATTAATAATAAGCAAGTCAATCAGGCCCTTCATACTTTCTTTCGGTCTAAACCCACCAAATTTTATGAGGAGGAAATAGATAAGTTGCCAATATGATGGGAAAAGGTTATATTTGTTGACACAACCTAATAGTTTGCAGTGATACAGCATTTGGGCACAACGTCTTCCATCGATTTTTAATATCATAAAGTGTGTATTCCTCGTTACAAACAAAATCATTATTTCTTTTCTTGAGTAGCTTTGTACAAGATTAGAATCGTTCATAGAATAAAATATATATGTATATCAAAAACCAATTGATTGAATATTAGTTGTCCTCTAATTTGTACAGAGTAAAAGGAATTACGCTCAGGAAAAATAAAATATAGCGCCTAGAAGTCTTTAGGATATGGAAATATCAGTCGAGTAAATAGTCTAGAAGAAATTCTGTGCCTATTTCGAAAATGTGATATAATTCAAGAATGGTGACATGCTCACTCAAAAAAGACATGCTGACTGAAAAATTCTCGAGCTGAGTTATAATTTGAAATATTCTACTTTATTTTGTAATATTAACTGAAGAAGAATAATAAAATAATAGCTATAAAAAATGCTTATACAGAAATCCGCAATTAATTTCTTACCATCTTAATATATTAATACAATATTTTGACCATAATCAATTAATCATAATTAAAAGGGTCGAATATCAATTAACCTTCGATATAATTTCCAGAGGAAATCTCTAGTGCGTATCGGAAATCGTTATACACATCCCTTTTCCGTATCAAACGTTCGCTTCATTTTATCTCGTTTGAGTGCAATACACCGAAATATTTAATGTTGTGTTTTAACCGTCAGCGGAATGGCGTATTGCTTTCAACAGCACCAAATTAGATTATGCTAAAATAAATTGGATAAATCAAATGGAAAATAGTTTCATAATAGGGGATCAGGATTATCTCAAAATTTAATTGAATCCCAAATGCGAGCAGAATTTTCCGATTCGTGTTGCATAGCATGAATTTTCCAATCGCCGGAATTATTTACGTACTGAATGTACGGTGGCGTACCTCTACAATATTGGTACATGGATATGAAATTGGAATATTTTTGCGTACATCACTGTGTGTGACAACTGACGTTGCACGGAAATTATAATCCATTTATTATACGTATTTTTTTATATGTATATATTCAAACGCTGTAATCAATCAATTTAGATTAATTGTAGCGAAATTTGTACTCCGTCGTAATTGTTCCTAGCTAAGCTTCATTAATTTTCTTCGCCGTGTATTTATAATTTGGTCCAAAATTGAATTCGCAATATTCGCAATCGTTCTTCTTGATTAGCTGGGAAAATGTATGGCGCTTAAGTTTTCATGACATAAACAACCCCCGTATTCAAAAACAAACAGTTAACCTGATTACAGCAGTATGGTGGCAATCGCTTTATACATTTTAGGGAACGTTTCGGGTAAACATACGTCATGCAAATTTGTCCATTATTGAATCTGCGAAATTGAAAGATGGTTATTTGTTCAGCCGCTGGGATAGGGGACGAATTGATTATGTACAAAGGTAAATACAAATAAAATATTGCAACGAACGAATCGTAATATTTAAATATTACATATTTACTATGCGCGTATTTAAATACGTTGATAAATAATTAAAACATGAATAACTTTTGTAATAATCCAGACCCACCCGAGTCTCAAGGGGCACGGATAATGAGAGAAATGGTTGAAAACTACTCACTAGCCACTCCTTTGGCGTTAACTATAACCCCCAAACTATTTGAATGAGAGATTAAAACTATATCCGGCGTGAATGGAATAACCCGGCGAGGCTACTTAGACACATAATCTGAATAATAATGCTATTTTTAATAACCGTGTTTAATTGCTTAACCCCGAGAGGTTAAACGTCACATGCCGACATGCCTAATATTTGCTTTGAAAACTTCGGACATGTTTTAATACCCACTGTAAAGTGTATTTATCATCCGAATCACTTGTAAGTTTTAATTAGAACGACAAACACTGAGAAATTTTCCGCACCATCCCACATGTGTACCAATGTGTGCGTATCCCAAAGTCATATATTAATCGTTATATTTGCTTATGGGTAATACTAATCATTTCGCCTCGGCGTTTGTTTGCAGAGCGAAGAGCGTCGCAGTCGACGTTGCAGTTGCAGCTGGCTCCATCGATCGAGCATCAAACGGCTGCTATGCTCAGCATCTTGGAGCGATACAAATGGCATCAGTTCTCCGTAGTCACATCGCAGATTGCCGGACACGACGATTTTATTCAAGCGGTCAGGGAAAGGGTCACAGAAATGCAGGTATTTGATACATATTTATTATTAAAATATATCTATTTTAACTATGATGCCAGAAATTATTATCAATCGCTTTACAAAAAATTGAATTATTATTATGATTTTATGCCTCATTTATAAACGAGGTTTAAAATGATAACCGTAAAATTAATGGACATTGGACCAGTATGAAAATTTGAATTACACCCAAGTTTAATGTAATACTGTTACACAATTAACGCAAAATTCTATGCTATTAAGCTCTGTATTGTTCAATGAAGCAATTGATGGCATGTGGTTATTGGTATTATTTCATTTATCGTACGATAATAAAGTTCTTGACATGAATCACAAAATATTTTTAATTAGCACTATATAAGATAATTTGCATTGTTCGCTATAATCTTTCCCCACATTTAAATATTTTTTTGATTTCTCTCTTCTAAAATTGTTGAGGTATTTTTATCAAAAAATTCACCAAATACTATTTTACGTCTTCCGCTGAAGTAAAAATTTCATTTCTACAACAATTTAAAAAGACGGCAGTCTTTTAGACTTTAACCAATAACTTTTAGCCAATAACTGATAAATAAGATGGATCGAACTTCTAGATTAAACTGTCTTCTCGCTTTTTTTAACTTAAATCTTTCTACTTAAGTACAATAAACGGCTGTAACTATTTTCTAACTAGTCGAAATTTTATTAATTCAAAATTAATTACGACGATATTCTGTCAAACACAACGAAGTATCTTTTCAATGTTAATGATGGTCGAGGGCTTGAAACTGATACTTGATTTGAAGAAAGAGCGACGAACACATGGTTATCTTTTTTTCCAGCGCTGTTTGCGAAATTTTTGCGGTATCTAAATTCTTTGTCTGATTTTTACCGATCTGTTTCAAATGCTCTTGTACTGTTGACCAGGGACGGCCAAGATCTTATGACAATCCCATCATACTTTTGCGAGGGTTGAATTTCACCAATGAATTTAAAGCGACATTGTTTAGTTTTACAGGTTTTCTTGAACTTAATTTATCGTTTAGTTATTGATTGTTTTTACTACTCTTATTTTTTTTAACCATCCCTGGCATTTCGAAGTTTTAAGATGTCTCCATAAATTATGCACATGGTCTCTGTAGCTTCTTGTTACTTCAATCTCTTATCGAATAA